>JAMLFT010007704.1:0-14512 GCA_026544285.1 Pachyrhizus erosus | reverse complement strand
TTACATTATTAAAAAATTTATCAAAATAATTATATGTAATTATTTTTTGTCAAATTATATTTTTAATTTTTTATTTATTAAAAATGATTAATGATATGAGACTAATTAATGAGAAATTAAAATCACAATTTATTAAAAAATTATATACAGTGATTAAATCTATCATACTTTTTTTAATAATATAACAAATTATTAAGTTGTTAATATTATTATTATTTTATTAATTAATATTGTTATTTGTTAATAGAGATTAAAAATAATGATAAAAAGTTTACCCGCTTTGATAGATTGAAATTTAGATTAAGAAGTAAAATAAAAAATCTGAAAAGATTTAAAAAAAAGTAAATTTTTGCTTATAAAATTCGTCACATTCTCAAAAAAGCAATGGGTTGATATATAATTTTAGAAAGTGATTTTTTCATATCAATTCTCTCACTAAATATGACGAATATGTTTAGTGACAAATATTGTAAGAAAATTTTTAGAGATGAAATAATCCATTGCTAATACCATCCTAAAAAGATAATAAATAACTTCCTCAACTCTCATTAGATCTACCTCTATTAGAGATGAATACATTTAATGACTAAATTTAACATCTTTTAGTAGTACCAATTCTTTATGAAAACTTTTTGGAAGATGAATAAAGAAAAACAAATATGGTTAGTTTATCCTCACACTTGGATTTAATTAGTAACATACACTATATACCAATTGAACTTTGCAACTTTCACATGCTAAAGCAACAGTCTCTCTTGCACAATTGTAAACATAATACTAGTACAGATTGACACTAGTATCTAACTTCATAAAATGATAATATTAATAACTTTTTATAAATGTTAAATTTGATCAATCTAACTGTCATATTGAATTCTTTTATGAAATAAGTTAAGTTTACAAAATTTCATACAATTAAAAAATTATTTGATTTTATTTTACTATTTTATTATAACGTACATAAGCACATATATGCCTACTTCAATTATATTTGGTATATTTGTCAAACTAAAAAATTATATTTGGTATAACAATTTGCTGCAACTAACTATATTTAACTTTGACCAATAGTTTGTGTCAATGTTTGTTAAATAATATTTTATAAATGAATTCCGGAGCCTTGTTTTGTTTCGAATTCATAGGGAAAATATTTTAAATATGGCTGCTTTGCAAACAATGATTCACTGCATAAAAAATTGTGATCAGACACAAACCAAGCCTTTAGAAGTGATATAATGCTCTTTGAGTGAAATTAGCTGCTGTTAATTTAAAATTTTTATGCTGATATTGATTACTTTAACTTAATTTGTCTAATTAGAGAAAGAGTAGGGAATCTCTTAAGAAAAAGAATAACTTTGTTACTACGATAGATGATTGATTTCACAGCATTATCTGTAGATGAAATTCTTATATATTTGTGCCATGAAATTCAGTAAACAATTTATTTTCTAATAGGTTAACTAAAAGAACCTCCAACCATGATTTTTTTTTTTTTTTTTTAAATAAGTTGGAATTGCATTCGATTATTTACTTAAAAGACAAGTTTGTTGCTCGGAATTTGTCTTATGGATATTTATATCAATTAATTGAAAACAAACGTCCCCCTTATATATTATCTTTTTCCCTAAATCTCTAATTTGACTTTGTTTGAGATATTATTCTTGACTGAAAGAACGTTTCAAGGGAGTGATTTCTACATTTGGCTTCCTAAAGAAGTAGTGAATAGAAACTTTTTTTCCCATTTATTTTAATGGGTCCAAGCAATGTTTCTAATAATTTGCTCTTCCAATTTATAATCATGGCTTAGAGCTTAAGGCTGCTTATATAAACTACACTAGTGGTGAGGATAAGCATTCTTGACCAAGATTGATATGACAAAGCTTTTGGGTAGAGAATATAGACATGGCCAAGATAATGGCTTAAATAAAACCAATCACAATTTAGTTATGTGTGTGGTCGTCTGTACTTGTGCATAATTAGGCCTAAAGCAGAATACTTTATGAAAAACCTTATTATTTGACACATGTCTTTCTTTCTTACAATGATAATCAAATAAGGCTATTTTTTTAAGTAATCACCAATAAGAACTGTATTTTACCATGTGCCTTTTGGTTTTTTGCAAGAGTCACACCCTTCCATTTTTTTAACTGCTAATGAAAAATTATGTGTGGTTATCGTCACTTCGCTTGCAAGATGTGGGAATTAAACTAAAAGAGTGTGTCAGATTGATCACCGGCTGGTACGATTTAACATAAAAACAATAAACTAATAAAATAATTATTACCCTTTATAAGATCAATTATTATCTGAGATGGTTTTTACTCTTTTAAAGTGAAAAGCTTTATAAAATGAAAAAGTGATGACTTGTTTATTATTGATTTGAAGTGAATTAAACTTATAAGATATTTTACAGTAGATAAGTTATTTTTTTCACTGTGCAAAGCTTTTCACTTTTTTTTAAAAAAAAAGTTGACCCCAAATCCAAAGTTAAAATATAATCAATTCATTATATTAATAATAACGGTTTCACATCTTATTAATTAATAATATGACTAAAATAGAATATATAAATAAAATTATATTTATTTATTTTTTGTTTACTTATAAAATTAAATTAAATATAAATATAAATTTTAAAATAATGTATTAAAATCTATTTTAATAATTATTATTAAACTTATCAAATTTTTTGTTATCCTGTTATTATTAAATCATTTATAAATGTTTAATTTTATATTTAAGATGTTTAATATTCAACTTAAAATAAATATAAAGATCACATATTTAAGAGTTATATAATTTAAATAAAATATGTAAATTAAAAATAACTCTCATCTTAAATTAATTTTTAAAATTAAGTCTAAATTCAAATTTTAAGGATAATAATTAAAAAATAATGAACTAAGGATTAAAGAGAATTGTTTAGAGAATAATGTGATAAATGGGGAGCTCTTTGGCAATGATGATTTTGATAGGTTTTCATAGTTGCTGCGCTCTATATAGTATTCAAAGGGACATGCTTGCTGATTCTCCCATCCCCACCACAACCCTTCAAATCAGGAATGCTTTTTTCAACTTTATAAACGTCACCACAGACTAAAGACAACGAAGCTTTAAACTCTAGTTTAATTACTGTGCAATAATATTGCACTTTGGTTGCAGATGTGTGTATGTGAGAGAAAAAGAGACAGTACTATGATTGGTGGGGTTTTATATGCAGACACCATGTGGAAACCAACATGGTATGGTTGGTGTTCCTTGGCTACCCTTGGCCTGCACAAACAAAAGATTTCATTCGAGTTAAACAAATATTTTTCTCAATTTCATTTTAAAATGTGTGAATGCCATCTTTTCAATTCTAGCTATATATCTATCTTATTCTTATTCTTATTCTTGTTCAATCAATTAATGAGCATCAACTTAATTGATAGAATCGAAAAATGTCAAGAAAAAAGTCTTGGATTTGATCATGTTAGTTTATTATTGCTAGATTGTTTGTGACTGTTATTATGTTTTTGCTAAATTTGTATTATACCATAGCCTTAATTAAAATGGTCTTCGTTCCTCCTTCTAAAAGAAAAAAAAAATCTATAATTACATGTTGGGACATGGTTTTAAAAGAAAAATTGCTTATGATATTCTTTTGTCTTTTTTTATCATAAAAAAATGTTTCATTTTAATTCATCTGTTTTTTTTAATTTTTTTTATTTAAATGAAACGAAAGAAAAATATTAATTGAATGATAATACTTATTTTTTTTAGTAAAATATCATTTACTCAAGTGCAACTTGCATTTTACTATAATGAATATATTTAATATACTTTTAATTTTTATACTATTTTCTTAAATAAAATATATTTTAAAATGAATCAAGCAATACTTATTTAAATGCTAATTTCTTTTATTATGTAATAAAACATGGACTGATAATAATATCATAATGATTTTATATTAAGACAAAGGCTAACTACTACGTTATTAATGTATTTCCATCATAATTTTCAATACAATTTTTTTGAGAAAATAATTTTCAATACATGAAATATGGGTTTTAGTAAAATATTTTTATTTATGGATTCTTCCACTAGTATCTTTTAAGACACTCATTAATAAAACCTTTAAATTTATAGTGAAAGGGAACTAAACTCTATTTTTTTTATAAAAACAAATTGACTACAATGCTTTTTAGCAAATTGATCTCGAGTGATTCCCTTCTCTATCTTCATCTATATTTAATTGCTAACGTGGGGATGAGTACTAAACTTATATTTATTAGGGAACATGAAGAGGAGGGACAATTTGACATAATTTATGTTAGTTGGATGCCTTTATTTTCAAAGCCACCGATTAAATAAGCATTGTGGGGTGGGAACTTGGGATGCATGTGAGGACAATCATGGGAAAATGGGCAGAAATTTTTTAGGTTTGATGGTGGTGGAGGGTACTCGTCCATTGATTCTATATTTCTATGCTTGCAAATGTTTGGTCACAAGTAAAAAATATGAAGGCTAAGTGGAGGCTTTGGTCCCCCAACCCCAAGTTGTTCCCACACTGACTTTACTTTTGACCTTATTTTTAAGCCTCTTCTTTGTCGTTGCTACTTATTATCAAGCCAAATTTGCCTATACAGATGTGGGTTTCTTACTTGTCAACACAAGAATCTAGACAACCATTGGTAACATCAATTTTTTCTTTTCTTTTCCCTTTGTAACTGCCTGGTCCCTTTCCAAGCAAAAATGAAAACAACTAAACATTTTTCTAAGCACATTAATCAATCCAAGGCCTAATGGGCTAGACCAGTGGACACTTGTTATCACTCTCTCTCGTTATGAATATGGATGCACTCAATACAAATGTGATGCTAATTTTTAAAAATATTGAATATGGAATTACATAAAATGAACATACATGATCGTTCTGTAATATAAATCTTGCAAATAAATAAATTAAACAAAAGCACAAATGATTTAAATGTTAATATTAATCCTTATACATAAAAAAACTTATGTTTCCAATTGGATTGACGCATAAAATGTATAATTTACAAGTTCAAATAAAAATTAATGCATTAATTAAAAATATCTTATTTGATGGTTTTCGAAAATTGACTCTCAAGATTGTACTTAAAGTATTATATTATTTTTCTTATAATACAATTCTTTTTGGGTATTATATTAAAATTAAGAATTGAAGTACTATTTGAGTAAAAAAAATACATTGTGAATTGATCATAATATTTTATATGACTTTTAAAATATTTATTTTAAAATAAAATTTTTATCATATATAATAATTTGTGATTGAATTTAAAATAAAAGAAATATTATTATATTATTACTACATTCTAATTATATTTTTTAAAAAATAACATATTTAATAAGAGTTTAATTAAAATGCACTAACAATATAATTTTTTTTCAACGAGAGTTAGGTCTAGCAAAATGGCCTAGGGGAGACCTAGGAAGCCCAAGTGGAGTAAAAATTGAGAAAACTCTACAAGAACTTGAGGGACTTATGACAAGATCAATAGCTAAGATTGCCAAAAAAATTCTAGATAAAGAAGTGAATGAGTTATTCTCATTCATGCTAAATCTAGAAGTAGGAGTTCTTAAATTAGTCTAAGTTGACAAAAAGTCCTATGTAGGGTAAGACTTTAATTAATTATTTTTTTGTAATTCAATGTTTTATTTTTTGTTGCTAATTTTGTAATTGAGATTATTTTTTGGTTTCAAATATGCATTATGTATAAAAGGAAGAGTAAATTACACAAATACTTTCTATCTTTTTAACCATTACTACCTCCTTGAAGGGGGTGTCAGTGTAATATATTATGAAATGTCAGTGTAATGTTTACAAACATTAAAATGATGTTAGTGTAATATATAAGAGAGTGTCAATGTATATTTTTCAAAAATTAAGAGGAGTTAATGTAGGAATAGAAAACAAAAAGAGATATTTGTGTAATTTTACAAAATCTTAATGAATATTTGTGTAATTTACTTTAAAAGGAACTAAGGTTAGTCTCAATTCATAATATAGGTGTTGGCTCCTTATTGGGCTTGTGTTAGGTTAAACTTATGTTGTAGATGCTACTTAGTGCTAAAATTAGTGTTAGCCATCAACCTTATTAGAATGGGCACTACATAGGAATTATATAAATAGAAATGTAAATTCTCTCATTTGACAAAATGAATAGTATTTAAAGTTTACTCATTTATGAGTGTGAGTAGAGTGTTGACTCACTTTTTAGTTCTTGAATTAGAAGCCTTTTGATTGTTATCAATGATTTTCATATTTTGTGGCTAATCCTTTCTTGGCTTTTCACACTTCATAAAGTATGACACCTTCTTCCATTCTCTTATCTTTTTCACCTTTTTAATTTTTTCATTTTTAATCATTTTGCATAATACTTGTTGTATGTCATTAATATTCATACATTTGCACAAGTTTCATATTTTTCCACCTTAATTTCTTCTTTTATTTTGTTGTTATAATTCTTGATTTCAAGATAATCAATTTAAGGACAATCCATGAAAATAACATGAATCTAAATTGGACCATATCAACAAATATCACATAGATTTACATGATTTCATCTCATACCAAATAGCTAAAAGGAAAAACAAACACACAAGAAAAAATGATTGATTTATGTGTGAAAACTTTTTACAAACGAAACAATTTTTTACAACACTTTCAAAAAGATCATTCACAAAAATAAAAAATGTGAGGGCTCAAGAGAAGGAAGGAAAACACACAATAAATTTATATTGATTCACTCTTTAAAAGAACTACACCCATTCCTTAAAAGCTTAAAGGATTCCACTACAACAACTAAATTACAACCAAGTATTTTCTATGTCACTTTTGATATTACAACATTGTTATCTTAACCCAAGATAAAAAAACTCAATTATTCTTTTTTACTATGTTTCTATAGGCTTTTTCATAAAGAAAAAAATTGAAAGATAAAATCACAAGTGAACATTTATAGTTTTAGCATAGATACAAGAAACTTTGTGATAACACAATTCAATGCTTGAATCATCCAACAAATAGAAAACACAATTCTTGATATTTTTGTTTTTAATCGTTCTTTCATATGTTATTCTTTTCTCGATTCCTTTTTTATAAGGTTGAAAGAAAATGTCCATTGAGAGATAACTTTCTTCTTGTTTTGATTATGCATTAAATGTAGGAGATATCAAATCTTAAAAAGTTAAGAGAGAAATTGACATTGACAAACTCAATACTAGTTTATACGCAAAAATATACCTTCTCTCTTTCATGACATGCACACAATACGTTCTCTTTTGCTACTTTGGTAATTGTTCTTTGATAAATTGACCTATTTTTCTTCTTTAGCTTGTACCTAGATAAAAGCTACCATCAAGTTTATTCTTGTTCATATTTAATGTAATACAACATTCAAAAGAAAAAGCAATATATACATTTAAAATAACTTAGTCTATTTAAAAAGGAAACATGTTAAGACTTTAGCTCAGAAAACTCTGTTGTTTGAGAAATATAGGGATAACATAAGGTTTGTTGTAAAATCATTTACAATATAGAGAGTGAATGATTTAACAATATAGAGAGAGTGAATGCTTTAAACAACAACTAGTGGACACTTTAATTATTATTGGATGAAGATGTATAAAAACATTAAACGATCTTAGTTAATTGATATTGGACGCTTTGCATACAAAGTATATATACATATAAACATAATGTGTATAAATTTGTAGATGCTTAAAAGTAAAAAAAAAAAAAAACATATTTTTTTCTACATAGATAACAAAAATTGGTGATTCATAAATTTTAATATCTTTGTTATCATAAAAGCATTTTTAGAGATCAAACACTTCATACATATTTGGTTCCAACAATAGCAATACTCAAATATTTTTAGGTTGCCAATCCATCTTGGATTGCCATCTCATTAACAATCATTAAATTTAATAATAATTACTTTAAAAGTTATACTTAAATTATTATCTTAGAAGAGGATTAGTTGATTAATAGAAGTGAAGTTGAATAATGACACTCAACTGTCTTTGACCTTTTTTGCACAAATAACACACTACTTCCTATATATCTTCTTAAGCGTCTTTCTTGGAAGTAAGAAGTTGATTAAAAGAATATGCTTTATTTCTTATTTAAGATGTCAAATAATTAGTATATATGTGTGTCAAATATCTTATAAGGTGCTACTTTTCAAAAGGTTTAGAATCCAAACCTTAATGTTTGAATATGACTTTCCTATTTAAAATTGATGCTATTTTTAAAGTTAAAAACCTCTTTGAAAAATCTTGTTTAAGTTTAATAATATTAACTCAAAATAAATCTAAAGACTTTTTGAAATATATGATAAGGGTGTAGCAAATATATGCATGTGACGCATAAAGAAAAAGAAAGATAACACACACAAACATAATACTATTTAATCCATAATCTTAGGCTACATCTAGCCCATACAATTGTAAGATTTCTGTTAACACAAGCATTGATTATAAGGTATTATTTGTCTTTACGTCTCTTTAGACTTTCTCAACATTCTTCTCTATCCTCTACAAGTTGCACTAGTATTCTAAATCTCTCCAAATTCCGCTCATTATTCTTTTATCATTTATAGGTCATTCTCTAGTATTCTCTAAGCATTTGCAAGCTCTCTATTAGTATTCTCTATGATTTTATAGGTTTTCCACTAATGTTGTCTATGCCTCTATAGACACCACTACTTAACTATTCTTTCACTAGTTTCTTTAGGCTAAAACCCCAATAACAATTAATATTGACACGAACAACAACTATTGTGTTCACTCAAAAACTCCAAAAGCAGTAATCTCCAAATTTCTTTTATGAGTTTCTCTCTTTTTCCAAGGGATTCTATTTAAGGAAAAACTTCTATTACACCTTGTAGGACACCATTTTCAAAGTGCTCCTTTTATGAAGGTTTTTACGAACACTTTATATGGTGGGAAGAATTTGGCTCTAATAATATAATGTTTTGGCTAAGAAAAACTTATATCATAAACTAGATTATTCTTTTATTAAGCTCAACTTCTTCTAATCTTACCTTATCTATCCTATCTTTCTTCATAGCAATAAGCTTCAACATGTCCAACTCCTTTTATAAGCCTTAAAATAGTCATTTCTAGTTATTTGGAGAAGATTGAAAGCTAAGTTAGTTAAGCTATATTTTTTCCTTTTTATATAAATAGTTGTTGGTTGTCTCTGTTAATTTTCTTGTGACGCCCTTCTTTAATACAATAATTAATCTATTTAATTAATAAAAATAACTAATATTGATAAAATAAGAATTTACAAAGTAATTGATTTTTCTTTTTTTGCAAAAAGGTGGAAGTGAAAATTTTCTTTTTAATTATCATGTTAAAGATAAACGACACGTGTAAGAAAACATTCTCACATATTCGCTAAATACAAGTCATAGTTTTATATCAATTTGTAATCCCAAACATAACATCATACTTCATTAGTAACTACATCTCATTGATGTGTGTGTGTGTGTGTGTTTATATATATATGAGTAGTAACCATAATGTTATAGAGTCACCCACCAATATTAGAGTACCATAAAATATGCATGTATAGTCTATGGTTAGCTAGAAAGAGAAGAATATTTCAAAAAGAGGATTTACATGTCCAATATACAAAATAAATGACCTAATCTAGCCATCAGTAAGTAGTCCTAGTTAGAGCAATCAAAAGTAAACCATATGCACCATATTGTACATTCACCCAAACCAGTATCTACTCCACCTCCTTAGAAGGATCCTCCTCTTCCTCCTCCTTATTATGTTCCTTAACTGTTCCAATTGTTTTAGAAGTAGTAGCAATAGTCTAAAGAACCAGTCTATAAGGTAGTTCAATAGAAAAACTACACATGGTGCATGGTTAATGGAAGAAATGTTGAGTTTGGATTAACACTAACTGATGATGGAGAGTTGTACATGTGTACTACTGGCTCTAAGTCAACATTAGGGATAATCGATTTGGATGAAGTAGAGGATGGAGATGTTAGCTCACAAGTATATCTTGGTGCAAGAATTTGTGTTAGTATAGAAAGTAGACCTGCATCATAGGTCTCCCGCAGTGAGGGTTTCTAGGTAGTAAGAAAGTGAACCACACAAATTTGTTGAATGTATCCTTTTCAAATAAGGAGACGTGCATCCGATGTCTCTCAATGGGTTGCACCGTTAGTTGGATGATTGACTGTTAAAATTGAGTCATCGTTGTCTAAAAAATAAAATGTAGAGAATGAGTTCTTTGTCAACTTTAGATTTATACAAATACAAGAAAATATGTATATATAACCTGACTCATGTGATAAACACATCGATCACCATGTTGTGATCCAGGTATGCTACTCATTGTTGATACGTCCTATTTCCTCCACTAGTATTAACGATTTGACCCTTAATGCCTCTTAACACTCCAAGTCTCAAAGGACTTACATGACATTCATTACATGACCCTCCAAGTCTCCATTCTTAAATTCATCTCACACGGTCTCTTCACATAATAACTGATAACTACCTCCATTACTCCACCATGACTAAGTCTTATTAATTGATATAAGCACAATGACTTTTACAAGACATACAACTTGTCTCTACAAACAATCTCATCAACAATGGGTCATTGCACCACACACAAGCTCTACAATCTCAAGCTCTCAAGCCTTCAACATCACAATATGGGCTCAAGGCTCTAGGCTTTACAACCATAGGCTCTCTAGATTTACACTACTCAACAACACAAACAACCTTCATTGTATACCAAGTCTTTATCTCATATTCGATGCTCATCCATCATCGATGTCTTATCCATTTAAAACATAAAAATACGATATATATCTCGTCTCATTTTACAAATATCAATCAAGTATTAATTCAAAACATCAAAAGGGTTGTCATACATAGTGACATTCCACTCACATCAAAGAAACAATTTAATCACACTATAATTATATCTCACTTCTTATGAGATTTATATCTTAATTAAATCTTATGTCTCCTAAGGATTTAACTAATTTAAGTTTGTCATATAATTCTATACAAGTACTCTTTGTATTTATTGATTAAATATTCATTCCTCACAACTTCCCATATTTTATGAAATAGCCTTCATCGATTAAACTTTAATGTCATATTTAATTTAATGGCTTTCCATCGGGTTTTTATTTATAATTTCAAATTTATCACTTAATCTTACATAATTAAGCCCTTCATTCCTTTTCAAATATCTAACGATAATTAAACATACTTGATTAGCATTTTTATTCTAAAGTTATCAATTTTAAATTTTGATGTTATGAATTAAATTTAATTCCTGCGTAGAATCCTATATGTTTTGGAAAAACACTTATAACTTTTTCTAATGTATACATTACTTAATTCCATACATGAATAACATAGTTACAAATACAAATCCTTCACAAATAATTTATGTAATTACTTTTTTGAATCATCCAGGTACTGCACAAACAAAGGAGTTAGACAATTTCAAAATTCATAAATTAATTTGTTAAGTCCCTATTAGTATCCCTAATTAATTTATCATAACTTAATCATATTATACCACATGAAATTAATGAAACACAACCAATTACATGACAATCCTGTCACTATTTTAGCCTCCCAAATAGAACACAAACAAACTATTTTACACATCCAAATTACGTTTTTAAGGTCCTACATCATAATATAACATGTTGCCATTAATTTGTAACATCTATACATCAATTTCATCATCAATTTAAATCCAAAACTCAGTTAATAAAATGGAATACATGTTAGAATTTTTATTCGTCACCCAATTTAGACTAGCAATTAGGACACTTAAACAATTCATTTTTCACATCCAATTTATATTTTTAAAGTTCTATATCATAGTATAATATGTTATTGTTATTTTCTAACATCTATATATCAATTTCACCATCAAATTAAGACATTTACATGATCAATTCAAAGCATAACTTTCTACTGGGAACTATTCCTGTCACCAAAACTTTTAGCATTCACAAACATTACTATAACTTCAAAAATCATACTCCAAACATCACCAAACTCTACTAAAATATTATTCATACATATTACGACTCATTCTCATCATTTTTAAGTCATTTTCATTATATGTAAAGTCCCAAACAATCAACATAACTTTGTTCCAATAACTACAATTTTAACGTAAAAATAGAGACAATGTAGTTTACTCTTGGTCCATATTTTATAACTTATAAATCATCATTAGTTAGTGCAAATTTTGATCATCAATCTTTATAGTAAATATTATCTAACACACAAAAAATTTATCCCAAAATATTATCACACTCTATTTTTGAATCAATTTAGAAAACACAATTTATTGTGTTAGAAACATAACCAATCAATAATGTAACCATCCCAAAACATAAAACACAAATTATGAACATAAAATATGCAAAAATAGTCATCATAAAAGTAGCCCCAAAACCTAAACGAAAATAACTTTTCAAGCATTTTTCAAGTCATAAAACACAACCCACACCAAGTATAGTCCATGGGAGCATTATTCTCTTATCAAGAAGTAATAATATGACAAGAGAGGGGAAGAAAACTCCATAACTCAGCTCTTTAAACACAAAAGGTGTAATAAGTGAACGTGAGAAAAAGCCTCCCTTATAGCCCTTAGTGCCTTCGTCTAGTTGCAAAAGGGCTATGGAAGTGTGGGAGAGGTTTGGGAGATCAGAGAATTTGGAAAAAAACTAAAGCTTGTTAGGTAGGGGGCATGCAACACGAATAAACTGATGGAGGGGGGTCTCTTAAGTGGTCTAACTTATAGGGTTGTCCCATTAGGTTAGTTGGCATTTTTAGGATATGTTGACCTCACTAATTAACCTTCTAATTAGGTGATTAGCATAGATAATTTAATTTAATTAATTTTTATAGCTTTAGACTACTTTAATTTAATTTTTGTTAACTTAAATTAAATCTTAGTCTAATTAATTAAATTAAATTTCTAAGAAAACTTTTAATTATAACTTTGTCAATAAGTTGACTAAGGTCAATACTAATAGTCTAATTTTAATTAATTCACTTAAAATGAATTTTTTTTTAATTTTATTTTATTTTTCTCTAATTTAATAATTTACTAAGCTAGCTTTATTTTTCTAAATATCACACACATTTATTTTTATTTTATGTATTAATTATTTACAATCATTAATAAATTAATGATTATTTCACTAACTAAATTTAATTAGTAAAAATTTCTACTTTAAATTTTGAGGATGTTGCATTTGCTAATGCTTCTAAATTTTATATGTTGTCATCTTTACTTCCTTAATTCATGTACAACTTGCATAATTTTAATTTTGAAATTAGAACAATTGGTGCTTGATGTGTGTTAATGATTCATAACATCTTCAACTTTGTCATAAAATTCTATTATAGAAGAATGATTATATTACAAAATACTTCTATGTTGTTGCTTTTGATGATTGTAGTGCTAATGTAATTAACAATTTTTTTTATTTTGATTGCTTTGTTTTGATCAACAGTTGATGATCTTTGCAAGTATTTTGTGTTACTAAATGACTTTAAGATTTTTTTCATAGCTTGTTGCTTCTAATTCCATGCTTTTGGACATTATTACATAACTTTTGACTTTCTTGCTCCCAGTGTGTGCTTTTGAATAGTGTAGACTTTAGTGCTTTTATTATTTGTCCAGTCTTTGCATCTCCTATGACACTTAAGCCATGTGTATCTTCTGATAGCTACCCTTAATTAAAGATATCCTTTAGATCTTGCTCTTGACCATACACAATTATTTTTTTTTTATCTTATTACACGTTGATTTGAGAAAGTAGAACTTTTCTTTCATACTTTTGATTAGCTCTCTTCTTGGCAGTCCTATTTTTGATAGTGAAAAATATATGTTTGGAGGGCTGATATGTTGTAAACTAATGCTTCATACTTTTTGTCATGCTTCTTCATAAAGTCTTGTCTAAAATTCAAACACTCAAAACAAAACCATTAATAACTTAAGTCTAGAAAACCTAAAGTTTGTTTCTGAAAAGTTTGTTGTCATTAAAACATTTAGATTCAAAATGAATTTTGCTTCAATATCATATTGATTGATAATGTTAAAATCATACAATAAAAGTATATAAAAAATAAACTCATATATTAAAAATTTAATGGAAATACATTGATATTATAAATGTTTTTACAACATCAACTAATCTTAGATTGCCATAGCATTAAAAATCATTGATTTTAATTATAATTACTTTAAAAAGTATATCTAATGTGTTGTCTTATCAATTAAGAGTGTAAATTTTTTACATTAACCATGTATCAATAGCAAACTTACATAACAGGAATTTGTTAAAATTTATCAATAATATAGAGATTTTTTTTACATTATTAACCAATTCTTGATTGCCATATCATTAAAAAAAACTTATTAATTTTTAATAATTATTTTAAAAATTATAATTAT
>JAMLFT010007703.1:0-14516 GCA_026544285.1 Pachyrhizus erosus | reverse complement strand
TATATTAAAATTCATAATAAATAAATATGATTAAATATACAATTTATATTTTAAATTTATAATAAATATTTTAAATTGTGATATAAGATTATTTTTAACTATTGATAGCTTATTTTAAAAAATATTAAAATTTAATTTAAAAATTGATGATTGTTATATATTTGTATATTTTGTAATAGTTTAAGAACAATTATTTGATATTTTTCATGAATTTGGGTTTTGTTATGTTTATTTTGTGAATTTTTTTATTAGAAATTTATTTAATTAGTAATTTTTAGTTTATACCCTACTTATGCTTGATGAGATTTTTTTTTTTGTGGTTTTAGGAATTATATTGAAGTATTGGATTAAGTTATAGAGATGTCTCAAAAGGATTTTATATGTATCAAGGATTTTTTCGATTGAACTTTAAAGCTTTAAAGATCTTGAGAAAACTTAAGTTTATGAGAAGTCTTGATATTATGCTATTGCAACCAAGATATGCATTTTTTCAATATTCAAAATTTCTAAATTTATTGAAGGCTTATAATCGTACACTTATGCACTCCAGCTACACACCTATGCATCAAAACCTGCAAAAATTAATTTTTTTTATTTCTTTTAGAATTGAGCCCTTTTTAGTCTATAGACTTAAATAGGGATTCTTTGTTATGTAATTGACAATAAACACATTAAGAATCAAGAAAAATCAAGACGAAATTGATGTATTTGAATTTATCATTCAATTTTTCTCTATCTATGACTTCTTTTCTCGTGATCTTAAGTAGCTAAGTTCTTTATTTGTTAGAGTTTAATGTAGTTGGACATAATTTAATGTAATTGTTACATTAATTTTTATTCAATAAAAATATTGTTATTGTTGTTGTTTTATGTTTAATGTTTGTGTTTGGTCTAATAAATAAATTACTTGATTCTATAATTTCAATTATAATTGAAAATTTCTTTTGGAATTATGAATTGAAGGAGACAACTAATTTTCTTTATGCCTAGGAATAAAATAAAAAAGATTAGTCATTGCTAAAAAAATTCTTAATGCAAGTTGTTTGATTATGTCAATCCAATGAATTGATAATATAATTAAGAGACATAAGTTCTCTTACTTAAAAGGATTAAGATTGGAATAAATTTATGGGTCGATGATGCTAGAAATTTCATTGAATAAAAATGAGTAATAATTATATGATAGAAGTTAAATCATGACTATTTATTTCAATTGATTTAAATTTAATTTTTTACGCTTACTATTATTTTTGAAGTTTTCAAAACTAATTCTTTATTCTTTTATCTTTTACTTTCTATGCAATTATTTTTTAATTTGATTTTAAAATCTCTCAATATTCATAATCTATAATTTATACTCTTAATTATCCAATTATCATACAAGTCTTTAAGGAGACAACTTTACTTATTATTTTGTACTTGCATGATTTGATTTACTGGTCAAAATCACCAACAAAGATGAAGATAAAATAAAGTAAATTGAGATATATATGCAATTATGTATATAAAGATAATTTAACATGATCGAAATATAATTTTTTTTGTTAATTGCAAAGACAAATCTAAAAAACAAAACATAAACTATTATCCATGTCTAATTGAGAAAAAAAAAACTAAAAGGAAATTTGTGAGGACAATATTTATATTATGAATTCATTTTTTCCCATATTTATATTATAGGTAAAATTGTTAATTATATATGTTGCATTAGTAAAAAACTAAAAACTTAATAAGAGCAATTATTCCCACAAGTAAAAGAATGTGAATCAATTATGGGTTCATAGGTCGACTCGGACCATCTACATTCCTAAATGGTATAATAATAAAACATTATATCTATTGGTATATTTAATCTATACTCATGATTTTGGAGTCAATGATAAATAATAAAAAAATCTATAGGTATATGTCATTTGTATCCATAATTTCAAATGCTTCACTAAAATAAATAATAACAAAATCACATATATGTAGCTATATGCCACTTATACCTGTTATTTTAAATTCAATTCTAAAACAAATTGTGATGGAATCAAATATTTATAATTATATGTTATATATCCATGACTTTAAATTCATCACTAAAATAAATAGTAATTAAATCAAACATCTATAAAAATATAATTTTATGCCTATGAATTACTAAAACAAATAATGACATAATCAAATATATTTAGCCATATATTATCTATATTCCTGGTTTCAATTGTATCATTAAAATAAATAATGACAAAATCAAACCTCTATAGTCATAATTTACCTATATTCGTAATTTATAGGTATAAAATGTTTATACCTACATTTTTAATTACTGTCCTTAAACGTGTTTATAGGTGCATGACAAAATTCATGAAGTATTTGTTTAATTTTGATGAAACTTTACAAGTTATAATATAAATCAAGTGCTCCTAATTAAGGTAAGGGTTTTAGGTTATGGATGCAAGGTGGAGTTAAATGGTTGTTGGTAAAATGTAGAATTATGCGTTAAGGAAATTAAACCTTGCCAAAATCTATACAATTTGAAGCTGGTAACGTTTGTTAAAACAAGTTAATGAAGTTTCATTTTTAACGTTAAATAAGATTGTGATAAGATAAAAAAAAATAAAAATAGAAGAAATTTTAAATATTAAAATAGAATATGTTAAAGTTTAAATTAATTAATCAAATTATCGAGTTCATTTGAATTAAATAAAGATAAATTCAGAAATCTACTTTGATTCTAAATTTAAATTAACAAAATCAATAAATTGATTAATTAATTTAATTTAAAATTTTAAAATCGTAGAGTGAGTCAAATCTAATGATTGTGTAGTTAAGTACTATTAATTAATCCTTTGTATCTTAAAATGGAAGTAAAAGATTTAGACTAACAAATTTGAAGTGAATATTCTGTCACAGGCATTGGATTTGGTGACTTTTGGAAGTTGTTGGAAAATAGCTTATCCTCAAAGGTATTTAGGGCCCTTTAGTAGAAACTTAGAGTCAGAGAAATTTTATGAAGATATTTATTTTTCCTTTCTACAATCTTGTTTTTCTAAAAACTATTTGTGCAAGAACTTTGGTGCACAATGTCCCTTACAGCAAAAAATTATTTATCATTAATATTTTAATCAAAGTCTAAAATTGTGTTAGGATTATATTTTAAAAAAATTAAACACAATTCTAACATCAAATTTTTCTTGTAAAAAAATTTCCAAGTGACTCTAGTGTGATCATCATTAAATGTGATGAACTAACATTTTCCATACATAATTGTTACTTTAGAGGGACCTCAAATGTCACCATAAACACAGTAAAAAATGGTTTAAAAATTTTGTGTTGTTAGAGGGGGATATGGTGATGTTTTGCCAATTCACATGATTTTCATTTAAAGGGCAACTAGTTTTTATTCATGAATAATTTTAGAAACAAATGTTTGAATATAGGACATTAGGATGTTCTAATTGATTATATCATAATAAAACATCTTTAATAGAAACAAAGATATAATTAAAACAAGTTTGTTGTTCTAGCCTTCAAAAAGTGAGGCAATTATTATGAAGATAAAGATCATTAACCTACCAAACACCTCCAATTATCTTCCTAGAGGATAAATATTGAACTTCACAATGAGAAGACGAAACATCAATTCAAAAATTATGATCAAAGGTTAGTTTACTAGCCAACACAATAATATTATATGACAAATAAGGAACGTGTAAAGCATGTTTAATGGTTACAGAGGGATAAAGAGCCACACTTCCTTTACTGGCTATAGTAATTAAGGAACTATTTACAAGTTGAATCTTTCAATTCCCTACATAGGGTGTATAGAGGAGAAATATTATGACATACTATGATCGGTGCCACCTAAATCTACTATCTAAGGGCCACCAGAACCTGTACATGCAATTGTAGTAACAAAATGATTACCTGATTGTGCCACAGAACAATAGTTTTTCCAAACTTTATTTTTTTTCCTCTAATTAATTTATAAACATATTGACCTATTCAAAATTTCAAGTTGACTAAAGTTTTGAATAAGCTAATCCAAATGTTAAAAATTGATCGATAACATATAAGTTTAACTCAAATCAATTTAAAATAGTTTGACTCAAGCCAATCAAAATTTAATTTGGCCTAAGATGTCTTATTTTTACTTATTGACGAACATTTTACTTTATTGAAAAGTCCATCTAATGTGGACATAAAAAAGAACAACTCAACATTAACATTTTTTAAAAAATTATATTAAAAAAATAAATATTTACTTAATAAATATATAAAAATATATTGTATCAATATAGAATTTTTTTACCATGTAAAATGTGAATTAGAAAGAACAGTGTATATAATTAAAAAGTACTTATTGACTACTTAACGTGTAGATCAATTGGCATAAGAAGGGAAGAATAAGATGCAGTTATGTTTTTGAAACACAACTTAATATTTACCATCAATTAAACGGTTGCACAACAAATTCAACAATATCCTAGACAACTTGGCTAAATATTACTCACAATGCCAACAATCTCGTGCTATGAATGGGTTCATAACTAGCTCAAAACACGCACTAATTCATTTGTGGTGAGAGTAAAAGTACATAGATCTTGCTTGTTATTTAAGCAGGGTAGACAAGGGTTAATATAATGGATTTTGCTAAGCATCATTGACAAAGAGTAGCTGATGTGATAAAATGGGTTTGACTAAAACCTCAAGAGGAGTGGTTTTTATGTTTGTGAGTCCAAAGGTGGCATTCATATCAACTTGAACATTGGATGGGGTTGTGATTTCAAATGCTTGCAAAAAAGAAGCTAATGCCAAGAGTGTCATTTGAAGGCCAAATGATATGCCAGGACACAACCTTCTTCCACCACCAAAAGGAAGAAGTTCAAAATGTTGACCCTTCACATCAACACTCTTGTGGGTGCTCAAGAATCTTTCTGGTTGAAACTCTAATGGATTTGACCATATACGTGGATCCCTATGCAATTTCCAAATATTCAACATAAATCGAGTACCTGCTTTGATACTGTAACCACCGAATACGCAATTCTCTGTGAATTCACGTGGACCTGAGAATGGTCCAGCTGGATATAATCGCAATGTCTCTTTAACCACAGCTTGAAGATAAACCAATTTGTTAATGTCTGATTCATTTACTAGCCTTTCCTTGCCAACGTTCTCATTCAGTTCATCTTGTACTTTCTTCAAAACATGACGATTATTCAGCAATAATGAGAGTGCCCAGATCATGGTAACTGCTGTAGTATCAGTTGCTCCGGCAATCAGCATCTGCAAGATACAACAATGTCATCAACAGGTTCAATTCTTGACCAGTACATTTCTGTTAAGGATTGTCCACTATCTTAACAATATTTAAATAATAAAACTAGCCAAGCTGATACGGAAACAGGAGGGGAAGGAATAATATTTTTATATTTATATTTCAATAATAAATCAAATCAAAGAGGAAAATTGAAATTCGAATTAGTGGAGTGCTTCATACCGTGCAGGTGGCTTTTATGACAGTGTCAACATCATAGCCAGCAAGGTCGACGCCGTTAAGGACGGACAGCAAGACATGAATGAAGTCTTGTTCTGTTTTGGTCTCATCTGAATCTCTTCTCTGTCTATGTTCTTCTAACCATTCAGAAACGATGCTATCCATTTCTATAGCCGTCTTTTTCATCTCTTTCACTTCACCTCCCAAATCAAGCCATCCAAGAAAGGGAATCGCGTCCCCAACCACAAACAACCCTGTCAAACGGAAGAACTCTCTGAAAACCCTCCGAATTCGCCTTATTTGTTGGTCATCTTCACCTTTAGCGGAGTATCGCTTCCCGGAAATCATCCTCAGAATCACGTTCAGATTGACGTCTCCAAACCACTGCTTCATCTCCACCAACAAATCACCGGAAGGGCCTTTTTTGTTCACCCATGTTCTGTATAAGTCTTTCAAGGAGCTCTGCACCTCGGAGTCTCTAATATCTTGAAGAAGTTCAAAGCGGGTTGTGGAAAGCAACTCTGAAGCGGTTATCTTGCGCATCTCACGCCAGAAGTGTCCGTAAGGGGAGAACCCAAAATTGGCATAGTCGTAACCCAAGATTTTTGCAGCGGTATATTTGGGACGAGAAGAGATAACGACGTCGAGAGTGGTGAAACACTCCTTTGCTAACTCCCAAGAACTCACCACAACAGCATCATGCACACCAATTCGGATGCTGAATATTGGGCCATACTTGTCTGCCAAGGATCCTAAGGTTATGTAAGGGGGTTGAGTGGAACCACCCAAGAGGTGAAGATGACCCATCAAAGGCCAGCCACCGGCTGCTGCCGGTGGCTTGCGGCCAGAACCTGATGTAGCCCTTCTGATGAAGTAAGAAATTAAGAGTATGCCAATAACTGCGGCAACTGCTGCGTGCAGGTACTGAATCGTCTCACTAGCACCCGTGACAATCTGCGATACGTCCATGCCTCAATTAGGATTAGTGTTTAATT
This sequence comes from Pachyrhizus erosus, assembly GCA_026544285.1. Lineage (NCBI taxonomy): Eukaryota > Viridiplantae > Streptophyta > Magnoliopsida > Fabales > Fabaceae > Pachyrhizus > Pachyrhizus erosus. The sequence goes on along the minus strand of JAMLFT010007703.1, from coordinate 8,036 downwards.
TGAGATTTTCTGTTTAGAAGCGTCATAGATACTGTCTTGCTGGGGGGCGAAGAGTGGTAGTTAGATACCATGGAAAGAAAACAAAAAGTCAAAGATGATGACATGATGTGGTAATGTAACAAGAAGAGTGTAAGGAGAAAAACAAAATAAATTGTTTTACTAGTGTATAAATATTATTATTTATGCAACCAAGATATATAATTTTTTTTTACAAAGAAATAGGATAAAAGAGAGTCTTGAGAGATAAAAATATGATATCATAATAAGAGAGAGAAAAAAATAAATGTTATAAAAATAGTAAAATTTTATTAACTTATTTGTAAAGGTAATAAGCATTAAAATTTGCAAAGATGTCTGTTATATCATTAGTAAATAACCATAGTTTTTTTTTTTAAATAAAAGTTTATGAAGATTAAAATTCATAAATTATATTTAAAGAACTAAAATGAAATTTAATCATATTTATAAAAAAATGTTAATCACTTATAATTATTGATTAGTCTGTAATTTATATTTTATGCTATGATTTTAGATAACAGTTTGAAATATAGTTTTGTTTAATTAATAAAATATAAAAGCGTAAGAAGTTAAAAGTGATTCCACTTTTTTAATACTATTAAGTAAAGGAAGATAGTAATAGACCCAAAGCAGCCAAGACTTGAGGCTTCTGCAACTTTTACTATTTGTCAACGTGTCTACGTTATAGTTTAAATTTATTAGGTTTAATTGTATTTTTTATTTTTTAATTAAATTTTAATTCTAATAAATTAATTTAACATATTTTTCTTACATCTTTTAACAACTTACAATTTTTACTTTCCATTGTTTAACTGGTAATTATATGCAAAAGTGGGAGTAAGATTTTCAAAAAAGTAAAAAAAAAAAAGAAAAAATTTGTAAAAAAGTCAAAAAGAAAAAAATATTAAAGATAAAAAGCACAATCTCAAATGGAAGAAGAAAATTTCTAAATTTTTTAAAAATTTAAGATAAAATATATCAAATTAATTTATTAAAAATAAAATTTATCAAAAAATAAAAATCAAAGATAAAATTTATAATTAAATTAATTTATTATTAATACATGTAAGCATGCACGCAAGGTGAACATGTACTTTTAAAATCGTAAAACGAGAATTAATTGATACAAAATTATTTTAATTTAATTAATAATTTTAAATTTAAATTTTAAATATATAAGTGTATTAAATATTTAAAATATAAATTTTATTATTTATAATAATTTTATTCAACTCAAATAAGATTATTATTTTTTTTGCATTAATTTCAAATACAATAATAAAATATTAAAGCTAAAAAAAGAATTAACTCATCTAACACAGCACAATTTCTCTTAATCTCACCCAAATCATATCCCAGACTTATACCAATAAATGTGTGAAGTAATCAGAATGATAATGATTTAAAAGTCCTAATTCACAATACAGCAGCCATGACAAGATCTCCATTGGTCCCCTGAATGCAAACTGATAACCCACACTATAATCCACGAGTCATAATAAAAAATGAGTACAAGGAAAACAAATCCAAAATACACATACTTGGTGCCATCTGGGGCACTACACACCACTCAGAAATTAGAACATAAGCACCTATATCACTTATACCCTTACTACAAGAGGGTGAGTAAGGGTTCCTTTGTCATCCTAAGTGTAAGAATTTAATTACTTTGCTTATTAGGCCCCGGGGCTCCCACTCCTTGAGTTTGAAGTTCAATCTCGTGCCTCATCCTTATTCTTCCTCCTCCCCCCACTTTTTTGCTGACCAACTGTAACTTTCTTCATCAAGTCACTGATTTTTGTGCCTTATCCTGACTTTTCTACACCACAATCTTTCATCAGCATGAAATTGTGGGCCCACAAAGCACTAAGCCACTGATTTTTTTTTTTTTTTAAAAAAAGAAGAGACAGATGAATACCATTTACTTTCATTAAGAAGTAGCTGAGATACTAGAAGTTCCTCGCCACCAAACAATATAAATGTGAATGTAATGTAGTTTGCAAATGGCAATTCAACATTTGTTCAAAACACAATTTTTGAATGTAATGGTATTCACCTCACAATCTGTGTGTACCCATATTTATGTTTGTTTGTTGTGCATGTATATCATTAGTTATACTATTTATTATGTGGCAACTACAACTAACAATTTATCTTTATGCTATTGAAGAATTATTTCCATTTTTTCTGTTTTTCTTACTGTTGAGAATGAATGGATAGAATTAAAAGCATGTTTAATTTATTTTATAATAATTTTGAAATAAAATTATTTTTCTATACCTTAATATCCTTTGACGTACACAATTAATTGAATGTTTTTTTTATTTAATTAAATCTAAATTCTATTCTACATTGTATTTGGTTGTGAAGAAAGAAAAATAAAAAACAAAAATAAAGAAAGAAAAACTTAAAATAGAAATTAAATAAAAATTGAGGTAAAATAAAGTGAAAGTAATGAAAGATATTAAAATTAAAGTTGTTTGATTGGTAAGATAAATTAATAAATTAATGAAAATATCACTTTATTCTTGAATATATCAGTATTGTTTTATTATTATTATTATTATTATTTATTTTATTATTAGGATTTTTTATTTTTATTATAATTATTATTACTATTATTATTATTATATATTTTATTTTTATTATAATTATTATTTATTTTACAAATAGAAACCTCTTTAGGCAATAACCACGAGTGGGATATGCCAGTAGCATGAAAACTTGAGAATACTTTTGGCAAGTGCAGTAAACAGTCTCTATTTCTTCTCATTTTTTCTCAATTTTGTGAGGATTTCACCAAAAAATTCAAAAAAAAAAATCTTCACTTTTCCATTCATATAAACCATCATTAAAAAAAAAATCAACTTCAACTCTTTTCCATCCTTCTCTATTATTTTTCACTCTATTTCATACTATCTAAACAAAGGATCAAATAATTTGATAGCACTTCCCCTCTCAAATCAAGTCATCCAAGGATAAAAGCATATCAAACAAAAAAACTCTATGAAAATTGTTTGAATATGTCTTACTTTTTGCTCATCTTCACTTTTGAAAGAGTATCACTTCCCTACAATCATTCTTAAAATGACGTTCAAATTGACGTCTTTAAATCTTAGTATTATCTCCTGCAACAAATCACTTGAAGGATCTCTTTTATTCACTCATGCTATGTATTACTCTTTGACAGAACTTTGCACCTAAGAGACTTAGACTTTAGTGTCTTGATTCTCAAAGAAGTTCCAACTGAGTAGAAAAAAGTAACTCTAAAATAGTTATCTTACAACGATAAAGAGACAAACTCATCAAGAATGGTGAAACACTCCTTGGCTAATAGCTGGGTGAACACCAATTCGGATGTTGAACTAATATTAGGCCATATTTTCTGTTATGCCTCCCTAAAGGGTGAGGATGACTAATCAAAGGGCAGTCATTGACTACTTGCTAGTAGAACCTGTTGTAGCACTTTTGATAAAACACTAACTTCAACACCCATTGATGAGTTCATGACAAGTAGTGATACTTAGTATGAAAATATTTAAATGAAAATGCACTTGGCCAATTAAATTATTGTCTAATCACCATACATGGTGGTTGAAAAACTAGAGTTATCAATTTGACTCTAGGTTCTAGAGCTAACTCACTTGGTCCACTAAAATGATCCTAAAATTTTTTAGCCCACCTAATGAAGGAGGCAAAAAAAGTCCTAACTTTCATAATTCTACTTTGTAAAGGATTAGGGTTAGAGTTTAGAAGGATTGACACAAGTTATAACTAATTTATAAATATTTTTTCTTAGTTATTCATAAAAATTATTTTCAACTTGACCACAATTAAAATAATTTCAAGTCAACATCAGTTATAACATCTTTAACTCAATCTCAACCAAGGTTTTTCTTGGCCAACTAGGTAAGGGATTTTTTTAGTCGGTCTCGTCCAAGACTTCTTTTGACCTACCTCTGTTAAGGCTTTTTTTTGACCAACCTTAACTAAGACGTTTTTTACCAACCTTAACTACAGAATTTTTTTGTTTGTCAATCTCAACCAAAGTTTTTATTGATTGTCCTTGACTAAGGTTTCATTCAACCAACATTGGTTAGGGGATTTTTGGCTAGTCTCAACTAAGGTTTTCTTTTTGTCATCGTTGGTTAGGATTTTCTTTAGCTAGTCTCAACCAAAACATTTTTCAATTGACCTTGCTTAATATTGGCCAAGACTTATTTTGATTAGCCTTAAAAGCATATGAAAAAAAAGAAAAAGAAATGGAGTGTAAGTGTAGTGAAAGAAAAAAGTAGATAGATGATATATTTTTTTTTTCAAAATAACTAAACACTTGATCCTACTTTAATAACAATGACCCACGAAAACACGTACTACAAAACAATCAAGCTTACACAAACAAACATTTTATGTAGCCTGATGTTACTTTGGCCAAAAATTAAAAATTTACTTAATTCTTAATCCTATGATTATTTTGGTTAATTTAAGAGAGATATATTTAAAATAATAATAATTTTAAATTATTTTTGTATATACAAAGAAATATTTCTTAAAAATTAAATAAATTTTTATAGTATAAAAATTAAAAATAATAATAATAATAATAAATATTTTAATAATAATAATAAATATTTTCATAATAATAAAGTAAAAAGTTAAAGTTTTTAATTAATAATAAAATATCTTTCGTATAATTTATTCATTTTTTTCATTCTCTTCTCCACTTATTCAAACAAGTCGAGAGAATTTTTTTTATTTCATTATTTTTTATATTTATTTATTTATTTAAATAATATATCTTTTTAATTTCATTTCTCTTTTATCTCGCTCTTTTTTCTTTTTTTTTTTCTTATTCCTTTCTACATATTTTATTCTTAATCCCTCAAAATCATGTGAGCATATCTAACCAGGATATGTACCTTGTATACAGGAGCATCTAAGGTTTGCATTTTTGCACCCAGTTCAATGACATTATTTAGCCCTTTTACCAAGTTCCCCCTATATATACTTAAGGTCCGGCAGTATCCATATTTTTTATTTAAAGAAATCCCAATTTCAAGAAACAAATCAAAGAATTATAGTGACTGCTTCGATACCTTCAATTTTAAGAGGGTACTAATACTTTTTATCCTGAATTAATATAAAAAATTCATGCGTACATTAAAATTACATCATAAATGAGTTATAATTAAATTTTAATGATATTTTAAATTTTATAATTATAAAATTGAGATTTATTTTATTTTTGAAGCTTCACTATTAAATAAGAAAAAAAAATTATACAAGTGTAAATGGATCGGCAACAAAAGTAATCCCTTAGTCATTTAGAACCTACAAAACAACAAGATTTTAAACAAATAACTTGTATTATGCATTCTACATTATCCATAAAGTGATATTAAAAGTCATGTGTTTATAATTTATTGATCTATTCAAGAAAAGTATAGGTATCCTTTGGAATGTGTAGGCAGTAGAATTTGTCAAAAATAAAATAAAATTGCCTTTATGTAATGCTATCAACTTCTGCAATACTTTGCGCACAAACATGGCCTACATAATGAAAAACAGCTACAACAACTATAGTACAAGTCTAAGCACGTTTAAAACTTGATGGGGGCTAAATCCAATTATGGTTTAAAGTTAAAATTAATTTCAAATTTATTTAAAAATCCTTTTTCAAAACTATTTTTTAAAATTAGGTTTTAAAACTTATTTATGGTTGGAAATTGATTTTAAATTCAAATGAAGTTTGAGCCATAAATCAGTTTTAAAATCAATTTAAAAAAATCCACACTAAATTTAAAAAAAAAAAATTAAATCCAATCCATTTAATTAGATATGGGTGAATTTAAAAATTCAACTTATGCTCACTCCTTCATTTTATTTTATTTTATCAAACATTTAATTCATAATAAACACTATTTTAAAACACAATATTGCACTCAAATAAAATTGTCGACACAAAGGGTCTAATTCTATGTAGGTACCAATTTATTTTGCTAGTTCATAACTAATTACGATACACATTAAAGGTTAATATGGTAGGTTTTCCTTTGTTTCTTCGATAAGGAAAAAATGACGAGGTAAACGAGGTTCGATTAAAACTTCAAGTGGGGAGGTTTTTATGGCTGTGAGTCCAAACGTGACATTCATATCAACTTGAACATTGTTTAGAGTTGTGACTTCAAATGCCTGCAAAAAAGTTGCTAATGCCAAATGTGTCATTTGAAGGCTAAATAACATGCCAGGGCAAGACCTTCTTCCACCGCCAAAGGGAAGTAGCTCAAAATGTTGACCCTTCACATCCACACCCTTGTGGGTGGTAAGGAACCTTTCTGGTTGAAACTCTAATGGGTTTGACCATACACATGGATCTCTTTGCATCTTCCAAATGTTCAAAATCAATCTAGTACCTGCTTGGATATGGTAGCCACCTAAGGTACACTTAGTTGTGAATTCACGAGGACCTAGAAGTGGTGCAGCTGCATACAATCTCATTGTCTCTTTAACTACAGCTTGAAGATATACTAATTTGTTAACATCTGATTCATTCACTAGTCTTTCCTTGCCCACATGCTCATCCAATTCATCTTGAACTTTCTTTAAGACATGACGATTATTCATCAATAACGATAATGTCCAAGTCATGGTAGCTGTTGTAGTATCAGTTGCTGCAGCAATTAGTGTCTGTAAGATGAAACAATGTCATCAACAATTTCAAATTTTATATAAAACACTCATTTTATCCTCTTTAGTGTCAACAACTATTGTGTATCGATCTTAGTCATAACTAAATACAGATGACTAAAATTAATATCTTAAAAAAATGGATTGATACAAACATCCATTCTCTTTCTTTTTCATTTTATTTTCTCTTTCTTTTTTTCTTTTTCAATCCTATCACATCAATTATTTCTCTTTCTAATTTTTTTCTTCTTATCTCTCTTTTTAGTCCACTCAATTTCACCTAAAATAAGATGAATAAATGCTTAAAATTATTGAAAAATAATTAGGTTAGTTAATAAGTTCAATATAATGCATATTTAACACAATCAAAAGAAATAACTAAACCACTAAAATTGAGGTAGGATGTATTTAAATTCAATTAAATTACTCATAAACCATTAAAAATATATTAAAATATCAACTAACATAATTCTCAATAAATATTCACATATTTAATCATACATTGAAAAATTAATTTTAATTAAATTTAAAATTGATTTTAAATTTAATCAACTTTTACATTTACGTGTGATTAAAAGTTTTCTACCCAATTAATAAAAATATCTGAATCACTTTACTTTAAAAATTATTGTATATAAACAAAATTAATTTTAGGCAAATTTAATTTTAGAAATGCTAAAGCAAAAATACAGGGTTAATAATGAAAGAATTTAATATTTTTTTATAGGAAAAGTTCTATTAGAATATAAGGAATACTCTAACCTATATAATCATATACAATCAAGTTATATCAAATAAAAAGATAGAAACATGGTTGTATGATTCGTACGCTAATGAAAAAATAGACACTGAGCACGAGTCCTCTTGGACATAAACCAGGTCCAAATGATATAACTTTTTTTAGGTCTAAAACATCGTTGAAGTCAAAAACATGGAATGTTTCTGTACTTTAACTTTGAATTTAAATAAATTTTAATTAAGTATTTATAAAATAAAAATATAAAGGTGAAATTATTTATATTTTTGTTATACATTAAAGTTAGTTCGTTATATTTTAAAATAAACTATAAAAAACCTACATAAAATTAGGTTTATTATTTTTTTCTCTAAAAATTTTTAAATTTTTATTTGTAATTTTAAATTTAAATTTTGATTTATTATTAATGACAATATAACAATATTTATAATCAAATGAATTATTATATTATTAAAAAATATAATACTAACTGTCACGTGAATTTTAACAAATTCACATAATTATTTACTAGATTTCATAATAATTTGACATATCACTTATTGTTACATTGTTGTTATAATATTAATTAAAATTA
>JAMLFT010007702.1:0-14517 GCA_026544285.1 Pachyrhizus erosus | reverse complement strand
AACAGTTAAAATATCTTAAAAATATAAATAATTTTTTTTACATAATTTATGTCTATCATATTATTATTTAATAATTAAAATTAATTATAAAAGATTAAAAATAAATTAAAACAACTCACAAGAAATTAAAAATAATAATTAAATTTTTAAAAATTAAAATTAAAAAATAAGTTAAGAAAAACATATTTTACCCTTGTTAATTATTCAAAAATATGGATGATCAAATTTCTTCTTGCTATGATCAAATCACCTTCATCCTTCACCAAAACAAAAACAAAAAGTCACCTTCACTTCATCCTCAACTCGCTAACTCCTATAATCCAAAACCCTCTTATGAATCATTATCGTTGTGAATCAAATTCCTTGTTGAACCCATGCCATTGATTCACACTACTCCACGGCTTCACTATGCCATTTCCACCCTAACCACAGTCACCAATGCACCGTCATCATCTTCATCTTCCACTTTCTCTGGTGCCACATTTGGTTCCAATTTTCTGCGCAAAATCCAGAACCCAACTTTTGGGTTTTCCACCACCAGAAATCGCTCGCGTGCTGCAGTAATCAGAGCCAAAGCAGGGACCGATTACTATTCCACATTGAACGTTAACTCCAATGCCACGCTGCAAGAAATCAAGGCCTCCTATCGCAAACTGGCGCGCAAGGTTCCAACTTTCTCGTGTGTTTACTTGGCAATTTAATGGGTCGTGTCTCGTGTTTGGTTTTGGGGGAAATGGAGTAAATTAGGGTAACTGGGACATGGGTTGTTAGGTTTATGGGAAATTCATATCATAACCCAGCATGTTCACATGTTTTATTGATATCAATAATTCTAATTTAAGACTTTTGAGTAGTTGTACGAAAATGTGTGATAAGCGATTTGGTGCCTTCATATTTATCGTAATATACAACTTAAGGCTGTATTTGTTAGATATAAAACCATGAGGACTGCTAGCACCACACTATTTATCACAACCCTTGGTACACGCTTTAATATTGGTTAAATTTTATTTGAAACTGCAAAATTGTAAGGTTCATTGAATAAGAAGTGATGCGTACAAAATTGTGATTTTCAATTATTTCAGTCAATAACAAAGAGTGCGTTAGAAAGTATGTGGTAAGCATTTCTTATAAAACCATTTACGTGCCTTTATCCAACAGCCTATGCTTTTTGGAGTATTGGTTCATGACATTTTATTGGAGCTTCTATGACCATGTGGTCTAGAATTCAATCCTTGTTGCATGTTTCTTCATTAAAGTTGGTTGAAAATCAGAATATAATATTCTGATTTATTAATAATTGTGGTTTATAAGCACATAATCTTTGATTTAGAGGAAACAAAATATCTTTTGTTTATGTATAATTAATGTAATTAACCTATATAAGCATGCATCTGTTGTATTCAAACACACGGTTTCAGTCAATCTACTCCTCTATTTCTTTTATTTTAACAAAGTTAAATGTCAGCACAAGTTAGGGTGAGCTTGTGCATTCATCCTACTTTAAGTATAAGCCCTAAGGGCTATTTTATTTGGGGGCATGTGGGGACATGTGTGATGTAAAATGATCAATGTCCTTTACCAAACAGGTTAATCTTTTAGAAGAATTGATTCGTGACAATGTTTTTGTTTTGTTTGATTTTTGGGATCAGTATCATCCAGATATGAACAAAAGCCCTGGGGCTGAGGACAAGTTCAAGGAAATAAGTGCTGCATATGAGGTAATTCCTGCCCTAGAATAATGCTTTTTCTTTTGTCATTGGTAATACTTGCACAGGCAGAACATAATTTTTGGATACTTTAAGGGGCTTCTTTCACATTCTTTTGCACTATTAATTTTTTTTTAGGATTTAATATCTTTAGTTCCTAAACTTCTTAGGATTTTTTTTTTTAGTCCTTGAACTTTATTTAATTGGTCAACATCCTTAACTTTTTTTTCATTCTTACTTTTAGTCCCTTAACTTTTTTTCTGTCTAGGGACCAAAAGTAAGGACAAAAAAAGTTAAAGGACTAGAATCAATAAAAAAAAGAGGTTTAGGAACTAAAAACAAAAATCTTAAAAAGTTTAGGAACTAAAAAAATAATAAACCTTTCTTTAAAAAAATTTATGTCCTATTCTCTTTGTTTATGATCTGAACTTTGCCGTTGTAATCTGTTTTTGTCTGGGATACAAGATTGGATTATTGAAATTTAAAGATAATGGTATTACTACATGGACAATAACTGCATATGTACTATATTTGTATTTGTCCCTTTTTATTTGTGTGGTAACCAAGCATGCATATAGGTTCTATCAGATGATGAGAAAAGATCTTTATATGATCGCTTTGGTGAGTCAGGTCTACAAGGAGAAAATGGAGGGTCAACTGGTGCTCCAGGGGTATGTGCATATTTATGTCTTATGCTTTTTGCAATCTCAATATGAACTTGTGACTCTTTTGATATGATGATACCATTTGTCACTGATAAATGTTTATATGTATTTTTATATTTATTATCTTATTAGTCAATCAGTCCCTTTTTCTTTTCTGTTAATAGCTGTTCTGTGAGTGTGCCCAGTCTACACCTCTGTCACCTTTTGTACTTATTTTTTACTTTGTTTCATATATATATATATATATATATAAAGCTTCGGCTGAGTGGAAAATACTCAAGCTTTACAAAATATCTTCTGTCTTCAAACTTAAGCGTCCCTTTTCTTCTTTTCCCACCTCATTACTTTTCTTTTTTTTTACTGCTGATGTCTTCTGAGTTGATCAGGTTGATCCTTTTGATTTATTTGATACATTCTTTGGTCATTCTGATGGAGTATTTGGAGATGGTGATGAAGGGAGCATCAACTTCAATTTTAGAAACAAGAGAAACCGTGGTCATGATATTCGGTAACTATCTTGTCAATACCATGACTAATTTCTGGATACTTTCCAAAGGATTACTAAATACCTCCTTTATGCGTGAGAGTTTTGAAAATTTTATTTGTTCTTGTATAGCATTCTCCTTCCCAAAGGGATGTTTTCTCCCTTGCATATAATTAGAAGAATTTTATCTAACAGGACAAAGAACTAGAACAATGAAGCCCTTTAATCTTTTCAAATAATACTTATAAAAGACCATGAGTCAAGCACCAAAAAGCAGGAAGACAAGTTATCAGCTGTAAATAAATTTCCAAGAAAGCATTATAATCTACAAAGTTTACTAATTTTTACTGTAAGAATTCTGTACTCAATCAATGGAAAAAGGCTCACGAGGTGCAAGAAAAAAACATGTTTACCCAGTGAAAGGAAGCACTAACTATTATATTTATCCTGTACTGAAGATAATGTTATTATACATGTGACCAGCACAACTTGTCTGTGTCATGGTTCTATATCGAGTGCTATTCTTTGAATTAATTGCACTATAATTTGGAAGGAAGGAATGAAAAATAACAATCAGAATGCTTCTTTTATTATGTTTATGCACAATTCAGTTTCATAAATAGAGATTATCATAATCATCTATAAGTAACAAATTATCAGTGAAAGACTCTGGATGTTTAGTTTTGTGTATTATGAATTTAGGACACACAATTTGATTGATAAATGAATGCTTAACAAATTATCAAAATCCTTACATGTTATGCTTTTAAGTAGAAATCACTTAAGAAAGAAGATAGCCAGAGTTTGTCTATGCCTCTGGAAGATATTATGTATGTCTCTGTCTGTAAAATTCCAACAAATATGTCTGTAAAATTTGGATAAGCTTTATTTCACTCTGTGGTGCAGATATGACCTACATTTGAGCTTTGAAGAATCAATATTTGGAGGACAGAGGGAGATTGAAGTTTCCTGTTTTCAGACATGTAATAAGTGTGATGGTACTGGAGCTAAATCAAAGAATTGCATTAAACAATGCACAAATTGTGGTGGCAGAGGGGGAGAAATGAAAACTCAGAGAACACCCTTTGGAATGATGTCTCAGGTAATTTAAAATAGAATATTTTTAAATTGGCTGAGACATAATAAGAATATGATATTTGTATCATGTGATATTCAGGTTTCTACCTGCTCTAAGTGTGGTGGCCTTGGCAAAATAATCACCGATCATTGTCAAAGGTGTGATGGTAGTGGTCAGGTGCAATCTAAACAAACAATGGAAGTTGACATTCCTCCTGGAGTCAGTGATGGAGACACTATGCAAATTCAAGGACAAGGGAATTTTGATAAAAAGAGGTTAGCAGGATTCCAATGAATATTTTTTCTTCCAGCAATGTTTCAACTCGATTATACTGTAAACTGTGGGGTGAATTCTAGTTGGGTGTGTCAGTTTGTAAAGGAAAATAGTGTGAAATAGAGCTTCTTCACATTATTGTTCATTAAATAAGTAAATGTGAAATTGTTTCTGTATCTGGATGGTCAACATGCCAACATTAAAAGAGTAGATATTCCGACCATTCACAGTTGAGGAACTGCCCAATTTCATTCCTTCACTCTTAACTATCAATTTACTACCAAATTAACAAGCTGTGCTTAATACTATGATTATTTATTGATGACGGATTACCACAAAACTATTATGGTTTATCTTGGGTAAAAATAGAAAATGATATCACTTAATATGAGCTCAAAATAACTTCAAAATAATTGGATATCATTTTCATAGAACTATATTGATTTAATATGGGCAGAATCACTATGAATTTAATTCATCTAAGTACTACTTTCTCCAATCTCAAATATAAGCAACAAAAAATCTTGGTCTTAAATATAAGCAACAAAAAATCTATGTATTTTAGTCTTAAATATAAGCAAATATCAACTAATTTTACTATATTCAATATGACCATCTCTAAAATATCCTTCATTTAACTGAGATTCTATTTCCAATGACCTCTTTTTATTCTTGATATCAAGTTCATATAATGGGTAATTTGGAAATGAAACTTATTTTCTAAGTGTAATTAACAAAAAAATTAAATGATGTTAACTAATTTTCTTAGTTAGTTTGAAGTTAGTTTTTCTTTTTTTTGCTTGTAATAGAGACCAGAGGGAGTATTAATTTGTCACATTTTATTTCAGGCAAATTACTGGGAATCTTTATGTTGTCTTGCATGTAGATGAAAAGCAGGGAATTTGGAGAGAGGGTCTTCATTTGTACTCAAAGATTAGCATTGACTTCACAGATGCAATATTGGGGTCAGTTAAAAAGGTAATAGCAGTTACCGCCTCTATCCTCATCAATAAAAATAGCAACATCAATATTAACAGTTGGTTTAGATAATTATGTTATTTAGGGATTTTATCATCTTTTGGGATCTTTCCTTATTTTTATGGATTTTATATTAATTGTGATATTTAGGGATTTATTCTTCATTTTAAGGGATCTTTCCCTACTTTAAGGACCTTATATTTAATAAGTTATTTGATTGGGATTTGACTAGAGTTTTACCATCATTGTGTTGTGAATAGGTACGTTTTTGGGTGTCTTAAGTTGGTGTAAGATTTTCTTAAAATTTGGCTTAAGGCATAGGTCAACTCCACAAAATTGGCTAGGAAGGTGAGGATTGTCTGAGGTTTATAAGCTTATCTAAGCCACATCTCTAGTCAGAGTCTAGGACAGACTTTGATACCAAATTAGAACTTTGGTTTAAGGCTTAATTGAACCCTACAAAATCAGTGTGTAAGGTGAGAATTGTCCAAGTTTTATAAGTTTTATTTAAGACAGAATTGTATGCCTTCCACTGTATGACACTCGTCAAGGCTAGTATTGATTAGTGATAGGTTTGCTAAAGTTGGATGCCTTTATCTATACTAGTGAGGACTAAGGCACAATGGATAATAGTAATATCTAGGTTGTCAATCTTTCGGTTTTTTACTTAACTAGGCTAAATTCAATAAGATTGAAAACCTAAAGGCATTAGGTTGGACTTTAAGTCATAAGATGAATTAGAATACCCAACTTGTCTACAACAAATTTCCTAAATTGGCATAGAAATCTTAGTATTGTCCTTAGACGTGAGAAAAAGTTATGTCTTAGAACCTATTCATAAAGCACCCACTTCAAATGTCCTAGAGCTGACAAACATGAGACATTGGACATCAAGAGCGTCATCTTAATGCTTCTTATGGGCATCTTTTTCAGCTATAGTGGGTACTTCAGGAATAGGTTGTTGTACGACATACAACTTTTTCTCATGTCGAAGGACAATCCTAAACTTTTTAGACCAAATTAGGAATTAATCGCAGCCAATAGAAAATATGCACGTGTTATAATCATATTCTATAAGGTCATTAGTTGACTGTGTCTCCCGCTATTTTGATTGAAATCAATGACTCTCAACATTGATTTGGAGAAATATTATCGATAGATTTCTCATGTGGACCAATATCTATATTTCACCTAATCTTAAGCCAACTTTGGTTGATAGCTTATAGGCTATTTAGGTAGAAAACAATTTTTAATTGTGCATAGACAAACACTTGGATAGTTGGGAGAATAACTTTTATTCTTATGAATTAAGGCCCAACCTAATTCTTCTAGGTTAAGTCAAAAACCCAACTATTGACAATTTGGATATTACTATTTACAATTTGCAATAGCATATACTTAATATTTTATGTTTGGAGAGAAGAACATAATATTAATTTATCCATTTTTGAGATGTGCTAATAATATACAAGTTTAATCATTCTGTACGTCTTTTCAAGCATAGTTCAGTGCTTAAATCCTTGTTAAATTAAGGAATATCCTGTGCCTTCTGTATTTGGAGGTAATATTAAGTGATCCATTTTTTATGTGCTTAAAGGCAGAGCAGATATACAAGTTTAGTCATTCTGAATACCTTTCAAGCATAGTGCAGTATTTAAATTATTCATAACATTAAGGAATATTCTGTGGTTTTTGTGTTTTTGAAGGGTGTTTTAACTTTAAACTGAGGTGACTTCAGGTAGAAACTGTTGAAGGTATTCGGGATCTTCAAATTCCTTCTGGGATTCAACCTGGGGATTCAGTGAAGTTGTCGCGTTTGGGAGTTCCAGACATAAATAAACCATCCGTTCGAGGCAATCATTACTTCATTGTGAATGTTCTTATTCCCAAGGATGTCAGGTCTGTATTTTTCTTATCCTCGTTTCTTATACCTTTAAAGAAAGAGTTCATTGAATGTCTTGTTTAGAGTTTTGCATGTACTAAAAGTTTCTGAGTTTTTGTACTTTGATTGTGGTTCCCAAGAGCAGCAATTTTCAGTAAATATTTTATTTACTTATCAATTAAAGGCCAGAGCCTTTGTTGCCCTTTCTATGGACTTCATTTAATGTTGATATTGGAGAACACATTATTCATTGTGTCTATAATCCCAGGTTCCAGCAGTTACAAATAGACTAAGTTTGCACTTTGCAGTTATCATCCACCTTCACGAGTTCTCGGAATTTCTTTGCATGGCAAAGTAGAAGTGTCTTGAGAACATATTACTTCGCAGTTTATTGTCTATACAATACACATGATGCTGTCCTCATTAATGAATACTTCTGTTATTTGCATATGTGTATTTATTTTATATTTGTGATGTTTTATCCTCAAATCCTACTTGTCTAGTGGCACCGAACGTGTACTTGTTGAGCAGTTAGCTTCGCTAAGAGCATCTAGCAAAAGGGATTCACCGTCTTCTAATGACCATGGTAATAGTTCCTTTTACTCAGATACTTTTGAAATTAAAATGTATAATAGGTTAAAATCATGCTGAGCATGCATGAACGAGAAAAAATCATTCAGAATTTTTTTGCAACTGCTTTCCAGGGATACCTAAAGGAAAATTCAATAAATTCATAAAGAGGGATCCAAAAGGTGATGGTTCAAGCAAGGGAATAAAAAATGTTGGCTCTCTGTGGGGATCAATCAAAAACTTCGTAAGGTATATCTCAGCTGTGCTATATTTGCTAATTCTGATGGAACATAAACAATCATGAATAATATTTCACATGAATGTTTAGAATTGGTCTTTGTAATTTGTCTTAAACAAAGTAAGAAGGCTACACCACCGTTCAGAATTTAGATAAAATGAAGATTCTTGAAACTCTTGATGAAACTAATCTTCCAACTTCCAACTTCCAAGCAGAAATCCATAATGAATAAAATAGATAAGACTCTTACCAATTTGTTGATGTACAGGGGAGGAGAGTCTGAAGAAAGGTTTGCTTCAATTAGCATGGATACGTCAGTGCTATTAAGGAGATCAGGCCACCAAAATCCTTCTGTCCCTGATTACTTTTTTGTTGTTTTCATTATAACTTGGATTTTTGCCTCTGTAGCAAAGTCTAAGTACTCAATACTTCAGAAAAGACCCGACTCCTTTAATAGAACAAAGTGAAAAAAAGTAAGGGTATGCTTGGTTAGAAAAGTAGAAAATAGGAAGGGGAGTGAAGGTGGAGGGGGTTGGAAAAGTTTTGGATTTTTCATGCTTTGGTGCTTGATAGAAAAAGTTGTAATGGTGGAACCGGGTAAAACGTTAGTTTCAGCTTATTTTCAAACTACAAGAGACCATAATTGAGAATAGAGTAAGAATGAGTTCCACTACAATTAACATCCCAAACCATTGTTATACATATCACGTGTTAGTAATTTTCTTTCAAAATTCTCTCCAATTTATTTTTAGTTCTAGTACACCCTTATAACATTATGTTTGAGCTAAGATTAGGGGTTTTATCTCACCCTTATGGGCTCCCCCATCCTATAATGGAAAATTTGTATACTTGGAAATTCATATAATGGAAAATTGTGTGAGCGATTGATCAATTTATTTTGTATTAAATTAATCAGTAAAGTTGAGTGTATATTTTTTTTTATCTAATACAAGAGTTTCTTAAATTGTTTTAACTTATTAATTTAGACTTAATCTATTTTTTATACAATACTAAATATATAAATATTTAGATTTATATAAATTTGTGTTAAATGGTATTTTGATGTAATTTTGGCAAAGTAAACATGAATACAAACACGTAGTAAATATAGTCAAAGAAATTGTGGTTAGATCAATACTTCAATAAAATTTAAAATGACATATATTACTGTTTTTATTTATAATATTCAAAATTTTATATTTATTTCTTTATATTATATTTAGTTGATATTATTTTATATATTAATTATTTTTAAATTAAAATATTTTTAATTAAATATTACAAGAGAAGTTATATTAATATATATTTAGAAGAGTAAGATAATTAATAATAATGTTATTTTTGAAAAATAAATAAATTTAAAATAAATTTATTAATATTAACTAAATTAATTTTGTTTTAATTTTAATAAATTAAATAATTAAGTCTTATAAATAGAAATGGGAGGAATAGCAGATGTTGTAACCAGGTTGTATTATTAACTCTGACTTAACCCAGGTTTCTTTATACATATACGTTGGCTTTGGGGTCTACAAGATGCTGTACAAACAGCTCTTTCATTGTGTAAATAATGGTTTGGCCATGTCGTATGCTTAACTTTCCTAGAAATAAAAGCTGCATCTGAATCTCTCCACACAATACTGGTTAGTATTCTAGTACCCCCTTTGCATTTAACAATGTAGCATCAATAATTGGATAATCTGGAACAATTTATTGGCCAATGCACGCACACGGGTCTTAAATCTCCATCAATAAATGTCTGGTAAATCAAGCTAAACAAATGGAACCACTAGCTCTAACATGAAGAACTCATCAAAGCTGAAAGTACTTAGCTGGCACAATAATGCTTGAACAAGTCCAGATGCAAAATTTTCCACCTCAGTTGAGATTAGACAGAATGCTTAAAACCCTTAACCCTATTTAATATTTATTCGCTCAAAAGCTATATAACTTTGTCATTTATTGCAATCATTAGGAACCTTCACAATTACCAATTTTTTTAGCACAAGTGGTGGTGGTGGTTGTGTTAAGGTACTTTCGTTTTTTCCCCTCCTTTGTCGTTTGTAAATATAAAAGACATTTCTCAGTTGTATATAGGCCAACAAGTAGATCACAATTCACACAAAAATATTTGCTTATGATTAATCTGTGCCCCACTACTTATTTAAGGTCAGTCCAATTCCCACTATAAGATCACGGTCAGAAATATTCTGCACCCTTTTTTTAACAATCTTCAGGTAATCCAATGTAATGATATTTTGTAGTAGGATTTCAATCGTTTCATCTTACTTCTAGTTGAAATTGGAAATCGCTTAATAATTAAACCACCCCGAAACTGATAGTTTCTGCTTCTCAACAAAATATGGATTTCACTTTTGAGTATAAAATTTAGTTGTTAATTTTTTATTTTGTTTAAGTCAAGTTGTATGAGTTAAAGTTATTTAAAATTGTACAAATAAATTAAAGAGAAACAAAAAAGACTTTAAATTTAATAATTTTCATACTCTTTCAACTTATATTTAATTTGATTTTGCATTTGTTAGTGCATTGATAACGTCATAAACCACACTCTGTCAATTCTCCAATGAAATTAGTATTTAACATTTTGGTATTTCGTGAGACTCGTAAGAGCTGCTATTCAAGAATCCCTTGTGCATTATTTTATTACTAATGACAGATTTATCCAATATCGATGTTGCCGTCTTTTAAAAAAATTACATGAATAAGTAGCTATTTATGATGTTTAGTTGAATCAATCGGCATTTAAAAAAAAAAAATACTCCACTGAATATATAGTTGTTGGAAAACTCCTTTAAATGTACATATAATTGGCCAAACCAGCTGCCGCATGCAATCACTTAAGGTTAGTTTTAGATATCTAAGTGCATGTTTTGGACAAACGTTTTAAATATACTTTTGGGCAAGTTTCTAAGAAATTTAATCCTAATTATCAATATTGGTTTTGTTTAAGTGATTCACAGTCTACATTTTGTATTATAACTCAATATATATAATGAATAACAAAATAATTTGGAAGAATTATATTCAATCAAGATGCCACGACTTAATCATTTAATAATAGATCAAGTTATATAAATATTTTTGTAATTGTGTTATATTAGTTGGTTATATGATTATTTGATCTTTTTGTATGAATAATTTCTAGGAAAGATTTTCATTGCCTTTATTTTAAAATAACTTCTTTATCAACTTCTCATCCCAACCCCTTCTGTGTTGCACTATGGTAGGCTGTAATCATCATGTTCAGTACCTTTTGCTGTGCACATTACACATGGGTTACATGTTACTTTAGTTGTTCTGTTGCAGTGTTTTCCATTGCTCGTTTTAATTCTGAGGTCACAAAGCACTTTTTTTTTTTTTACAAAAGAAAAAACATGTTTATATATGGAAGACCATTTTTGGAAAATTAAAATTAAAATCTTTATTTCATTAGTAAGTGCAATGTAATTGACAATTTTATGCCTAAATAAAAAATCAAAAAGTATGAGTGATGTTAATAACACAAGTATGAACCAACTAAAAATTTAAGAAAATCCCATTGCACATGAATTTAATAAGTAGTCAGCCACCAAATAATTTTCACTGACAATTAAAACGGGAAAGAGATTGAATTCAAACTTCAATATAATAGCTCTAGATTTATAGCTTAAACTGCTACATCCAATCAAATCAATTCCACATTTCTATCAATTTGGAGGGCAGTGATGTTTAGTTTAAAAACTTGTTTCATTGTGCCACAAAAAAGGGCAACCAAAATATTTGCTTGCTAATGAAGGAGAAGTCAAAATTGAAGCAAAGGAACGTCTGGCTAATCTAGAGTTACAACTTAGAAATGTCTTTAATCAATGTCAGATGGACATTATATAACTGCAATTTCATGCTTTCACAATATGCATGTTAGCAACTCCAATAAGCCAAGACTTTGTTTTCTAGTAAATCACACCCTTGCCCATAATAGGAGGCAATAACAGTGCAATTGTTAGCTTACTTCATT
This sequence comes from Pachyrhizus erosus, assembly GCA_026544285.1. Lineage (NCBI taxonomy): Eukaryota > Viridiplantae > Streptophyta > Magnoliopsida > Fabales > Fabaceae > Pachyrhizus > Pachyrhizus erosus. The sequence goes on along the minus strand of JAMLFT010007702.1, from coordinate 2,625 downwards.
TACAATCTACATATCCTGCTTAACATCCACCAAATTCAATTATTGTTTCAAAATCCTACAAATAGCCATAAATCTTTGAGTGATTAAGAAGACATTCATTAATGCTTTCTTATGATCAACCACCATATCCATTTTCGGGCTTTCTTAGCAAAATTAGCTGATATATAGAAGAAACTTCTATTTACATAGCACAAGAAACATAGGAGTTGGAAAAGTAGGTCTAGGTGAATTGCGTTAGTCATCACATGGGTAACTAAATTTGAAAGTTATTATCTCTCTGTCCAAAGTGTACGTAGAAAAGCAACCCAATTGACTAGCTTTCCAACTAGAAGAGGCCCTTGAAAACAGCTAAGTTTGCGTTGATGTTGCATGTGTGTACTGTGGTTGTGGACACTAAAGAAGGTGTGCCATCAAACGTTCAAGAAAAGTGTACTCAAAAATCTCACCAACACTTTCCAATCTATTATTTTGATTTTTCATTTTAGATTTAGGTTAGATTGTTTTCCTTTTTCTATTCTCATTGTTCGTTTATTTTATAAACTTGAAGTTATTATTAATATTGTGAGATGGAAGTTACTTGTTGGATGGTCCTACTCCTACTCCTACATATCTATCTTCTTATAATGACTTATCAGATATTTATTATGTTTAAAATCTCCTCACCAACTAAGTGTGTTTGTGCATGGATCTCTAAAGTTTACAATTATCAAGTGTGTCTTAATGTGAAATTTTCACCAACTTACTAAAAATATTGGGATGGAAGAAAGAATAATAACGTTACGTGGGGTTCAAAAGTCACAACCAACATTAGACCAAAGTTCGACTTTTGATGCAAAATAATTTATTAAGGATTATAATGTATGTAGTCCAAGAATCCGAATTGGGGATATCAAGAGTCAGAACGGTATAGTAATACGTTGGCTATAACTTTTACAAACATCAACAGAGTTTTTAATATAATATTTGTCTTATTGGTTTAATTTGCCGTTTTGCATACCAATGCTAATAGGATGCATCGTTTCTCATCCCAAGAAAAAGTGTGTAGACTAGATATATATTGTTGTGACTGCTTTCTTGTTTTTTTTTTTTTTTTTGTTAAATTGTAAACTATTTCTTAATATTATTCCCATTATTTTCCACATGTATATTTTTTATTTTCCCACTATGGTTCTCTTCGATACAAATTAAACTTCCTTTGGCTTTTTTTAGTGTTTGATTCTTAATATGAGATGCTGTTCTATTTATTTATTGGTTTCTTTTATGACTATGCATGTAATATTGCTTTGCATGGCCAAAAACAGAATGTGACATGTTATGAAAATAAGTCATGATTGATTATGTTCTGTGTTGGTATTCTTGAATGCTAAGAATGCATTTGAAACCAATGTTTGAACCAATTTTGATTTTGATATTTTGTTTTATTTAACTCACAGTTCATGTTCTTTTGAAATCCCTTTTGAATATATTTTAAATAGTCTAGAATGAAAGGCTTTTAACTTCTTCAAATTCTACTTTAGACTATCTGCGTGAATATTGAAATTGGTAAATGAGTTGAGGAGTGACCCATTCTAACGGAAATTTTTTAATTTTAATAGATGAAATTTTTAAATAATGTGAAATGAACTTAAATTATAAAATTAACTTTTAACAACTTAATTACCAGCATGAATTATTAACAAAGATTATATGATTTCACTGATTATTTTCATTCAATATTTAATTAATAGATTATTAATTTGTAAGCATTGTTTATTAATCTCTCTGTCTCGTTATACTTGTTCTGGTAACTTTTTATATACAGACCAAAAAAATTTATTTAATAAATAAAAAATAATAGTTTTATGAAATTAATTTTAATTTTATTGAATACAGTATATTAAAAACATAAATAAAATAATAATAGTAATAAATACTACATTGAAAAATTAAAATGATGATCATTTTAAAGCAATTTTCTTCTTAATGAGAAAAATAATCTAATTTTATAATTAATAGTGCAATTATACACGTTCAAAATTGCATAATCTGTGTCTCTTTTTGCGTATCACTATCTTTTATTATTTTATAAGATAAATTATTATTAATCCAATAAAATAATTTAACCTCTATATAAATTAAAAAAGAAATTATTTCACTGTACAATATTTGTGAATATAATAAATAAATAATTAGAGAAAAATCATTTGATAATTGTTGTGTAAGATCTTGAATTCATGTATTTTGATTAAATTTAGTTCATCAACTAATTTGACCATAAATAATCTCAACGTAGCTAATAATACAGAGATAAGATGGGATACCAGCAGGACAGTGGCTGTTGCATGTTGGTATGACATTATTACGTTTTGTAAATCAACGTTAGCTTCTCCCTTCTTCACAGAATAAATTATATAATATTTTGTTTGTTTTCAAAAACTATCTTCTGTTTCATAAAAATTATACTCTCACGAAAGATAAACACAACACCTCATATATACAATACAATAATACATGGTTCAGAATTTGTATTTCGAGCCTCTTCAACGGTTATCATTCAATTACATATTGTTATTAATCAAAAGTTTTTATTTTTCATAAAAAAAATTAAAATATCTATTATAATTTTATCTTTTAATAAATATTATT
>JAMLFT010007701.1:0-14517 GCA_026544285.1 Pachyrhizus erosus | reverse complement strand
CCCGCTACCTCCTCCGCACCTTCGTCGTCTATGACAACTACGACGGCCGCTCCCACCCTCCCTCCTTCGACGTCGCGGTGGCCGCCACCGTGGTCTTCTCCTGGCGCTCCCCGTGGCCCCAGTCCCTCGCCCGCGACGGTGCCTATGCAGACCTCTTCGCCACAATCCTCACCTCCGAAGCCCTAATTTGCTTCTACAGCTTCGCCACGGATCCTCCCGTTGTCTCCTCTGTGGAGCTCTTTGCTGCAGATCCCGCCTCCTACGACGCCGCGGCAATAGACCATAATGATACTGTACTAGTCAACTATGGAAGACTCTCCTGCGGTTCCGACCAGTGGGGGCCGGGATTCTCCAACGACTCCGACCGGTTCGGCCGGTCCTGGCAGTCCGACAAGGACTTCCGGACTGGCCGGAGCAAGGTCGTGGCCGTTTCGACGCGGAACGGTGTCAGTGGGACCGAGCAGAAGCCGAATTACTTCCCGGAGAAGCTGTACCAGAGCGCGGCAACGACAAAGGCAACGGCGGAAGAGGGTGGCGGGGTTCTGGAGTATGAATTGAGTGTGGACGCGAAGCTTGATTACTTGGTGTGGCTGCATTTCGCGGAGATTGAAGGGAGGGTGAGGAGGGCAGGGGAAAGAGTGTTTGATGTGTACATCAATGATGATAATTTGACTAGGGTCGATGTATATAAGCAAGTTGGGGGTTTTGCTGCGTTTACTTGGCATCACACTGTGAAGAATTTGAGTAGCAGAGTGTTGAGCGTGAAGCTCGTGGGGGTGGTGGGTGCGCCGATGATTTGTGGGATTGAGAATTATGCTTTGGTGCCTAGTGATCCCTCCACTGTTCCGGAACAAGGTGGGTGGGTGGTTAGTTTTTGACCTTTTTTTAGCAGAAATTGAGGGATTGGGAATTATGCTTTTTTGGTTAATTTAAATTCTGTGTGGTTTTTTTGGAAATTTTGATTCCCCGAAGGAATCGGGTTTTGTTTTCTTTATTGGTGTGTTGTTGATGAATTTTTTGCCGATGTTTTTGAGAGGGGAGTTTTTTTGTTTAATTTGCATGCGTATTTGGAAACTTTGGTGGTTAAAAGGAATCCGATTTTGTTTTCTTATTTTGGGATCTTGTTAATATTTATGTGTGTGGGAATTGATGTCATGAGGTGGTGTGTTATTGGAAAACTTTTTTTTAGGGTCTTGTAATTTATGAACTTTGTGTGAATCTGGTTACCGATTATTTAGGTGGTTGGTGTGTGTGATTTTTTATTTGTTTATTTTTGGATAAAATTTTGTGTCACTTGTGAATTGATGTGGTTTTGGAAAATTTGTTAGAGGGTTATGATTTATGAATTTTGCGCAAGTATATTTTCCGACTAATTTGATGGTTTCTTTATGGGTGACAACAACGGGGAACGAGGGAGGGACGTGGTCAAGATTTTGTTGACCGGAGAACAACCAAGAATTATGGTCAGTGAAAAGTGAATGACCTTTTTTTTCGTTTGGGGTGCAGTGATTGCCATGAAAGCTTTGAAAGATTCTCTTCGGGTACCTGAAAGAATGGGTTGGAATGGTGATCCTTGTGCTCCTACTAACTGGGATGCTTGGGAGGGAGTTACCTGCCGTATGAGTAAGGATAATAATGCTCTGGTGATAAGTCAAATGTATGCACTCCTTTCCGTTCTCTTGAGTTATGCAATTGATCTTCTAATTGGTTTTGGGAAAGAAAATTATGGCTTCGTATACATGGTGTCTTACTTAAAAAGTCTCTTAATAATTGACATTTGAAACTTTATGTGTAAGGTTAGTGGTGCTGTGGTGGGGTAGGTATCATGTGCTAAATATACTGACTACAGAGGGGGTGGGTGAGTCTAAAGTGCTTATGATGTGTTGTGGACATATCATTGTATCAGAAAGGCTTATTCTTTTTTTTACAAAAAATGTATTTCTCCCTCATCTAAATTATTCTGACAATCACCTTTAGGGCTCATCAATACTCCTTACCCTAAATAGCTTGGTAGGTAGGGGATTGTGGGTTCAACTCATGCTCTCTGAAACTAGAAAAGGAAAAAGAAAATGGTGGAATTGCAATTTGTTTCTTGTTCAGACAGTAGTTCTTCTCCAATCATGTATGATTTATTTCCTCTTCTAAAGCTTTGACTTTATCCTTGTTTCAATTTTCATTTTAGTGATTTGGGCAGTCAAGGCTTGAAAGGGTTCATAAGTGACCAGATTAGTCTTCTGTCAGATTTGGTAAGCCTGTAAGTATCAGCAGCCAAATGTTTACATATGCTAGTCATCTTTCACGTCATGTGGTTAAAATCTTTTGAGGTGCTCTGTGGTTTATATGTTCAAGCAATAGTCATCGTCTGCAGTTATTATGTTCTAATTATATATTGTTTGGCTTATAGTTGTTTCTTCTATCAGAACCAAGGTAGTCAAACACAAGTGTCTGTAAACTACTTGTTTATTGAGCTTCAAGAAACTAAACTAATAAACTCATAAAAAGTTTAACTAATACAAAAATAATATTTAAAAAAAATGAAAAATGGTCTTCTAGTAAGTATTCAAAATCAACAACACCTTAGTCCTTATCCTCTCACCTTTAATGACTTGCACAGGTCACTCCTAACATGAAGTGAAAACAATAAATAGAAGCATTAACACCAAAATTAAAAGAACAGAACACAAATAGAGCTCAACTGGACATTCTGCAATGGGGATATGACATCATATTTAAACTTAACCTTGGGAAATGAAACACAACAAACAGACTGCTTAATTACTCATCATCCCAATAAAACAAGCATAATATAATATCAGTTAGGAAAATACATAAAACACAACAGAATGCCATAGAACTTGAGCACAAACAGTACATGCACAAAAACAGAAGAATCATGGAAGCTGAGCAGAAATAGAAGGCATACAAAACCTGGTTATATTTGAAACTTGAAAGCACAGAATAGAGCAGATTTGAAGAAATGATTTGATCCTGCATTAGCGTTCAAGAGTCATGAGCTGGATTTGCAGACAACAATTTGCTCCTTTGTGAGTCATGACCAGGCTTTGTTGGGTCACAATATGTAGAAAATGCTTTGATTGTGTGGCTGGTTTAATGAATAGATTGCTGGTTTCATGAACAAACTGCTGAAAGCTTTGATTGAGTGGCTGGATGTGACACAAGTGCAAGGGTTTCATTGTGTTTTGTGTTTTCCTTGAAGAAGAAATGGTGTGTGGAAGGGGCAAGTAAAACATGGTTGTTTTGGGCAAATTTGGTGTAGAAATAGAATTTTATTCTCATAAGTATATCTTACTGGTTGACTTGGTGTTTAACTTGCATTTCTGTGCATGTAGAGTGAGTTTCAACCATAGTTGTCAATCCTGGATAGCGGATAGTGGGATGACCACCATTCTAATATTTAGCGATGTTGGCAACATAGGTCTCAACGAGTTGCCACTGATTCTGCTGAGAAACTAGTTTGAGAGTGAGTGAACTCGATTTGCCTACCTAAAATTGTAAACTTCTACAATTCTATGAGTTCACTTGGTAGTTTGACAACCATCATTAAAACGATATGAATTATTATTCATTTTCAATATAATCAGCCTTGGTACTTTCAACCAAACTTGTTTTTTTTTGCAGTGGCTATAGTGTCTGTATTCTGATATGACACATTATGTTGACACAATCATGATATATTTTAATACTTTTCCTGCATTATACTTAATAAATGGGCACTATTCTTAATTGTTTCTGTTCTTAATCACCGATAATATTCCTTCAATATTTTTGTGCCAGCCTTGTTGTACATGCATCTTGGCTGGAATTTTGGATCTAGATGCCCATATACTTCTGTAGTAAATTGTAATTCATTGAGTTTATGCTTTCAGTATGTGTTTTCTAAGATAAACTTAGTAATGTTTATATTGGCTTCTATCATCGGGTAACTTCTCTGTAATTTTACAGGAATTTGAGTTCTAATATGTTGGTGGGTGAAATACCTTCTGGACTAGGTCAAAAATCCCTGATACACCTGTAAGTTTTGGGTTTTTGTTTTTTCTAAATGTCATGCAAAATATTTTACAGAACTTGACTGACTGGAGTCCTTTGCTTGATTAGTTGTAGATAAGTTTCCAAGTTATTTATCCACTTCAAATTCATATTTTGTAAAAGATATTTCTTTCATCTATTTTTGCTGCTGTACTGAATATTGAAGAGAAGGTCTTCGTAATACTTTTCCAAAAGCTTCATATCATGTTTAGAAACATCATGTTGATCTTTCACTGATAGTTAAATGCCATCAGTTTTGTTCTTTTAGCAATTTGGTGCTCCTATAAGGTGGTACCTTTTGATGGCATAAATTGAAATTGAACGACCAATTTATTGCATTATTCATTTATAAATGAAGGCCAAGGTGGATATGTGCTGGAATATAATCATATATCTGTATAATATATGTTTTTCTTGCAAATGTACCTTATTCCAAGTTCCCTCTAACAAGTCATTTTTTAAGATTTTAAACATCTTTTTTATTTTTTTATCCAAACACAAGAAAAAGTCAATTTGCACTTCTATTATTTCTATAAGATAGAATATATTCTATGGAAATAATAGAAAAAAAATCCATTAAATCATGTCTGTATCAAATTTTTTCTTTTCATATTGATGCATACAATGGTGCTGGGGTATGCTAGTTTTTGTTTTTTTTTTTTACATTTTATTGGAAAGAAAAAAAGACAATAAAATAAATGTAAAATATAAATTTATAAATATATGATCCTCCTAAACATAGAAAATAGAATTAAGATTTTTTATTTTTATTTCATTTCACAAACAAGATTCAAGAATGAGATTATTTGATGAAAGGAAAGGAGTATGTTTGAGGATCTGCAGGTAGTAGCGAGAAAAGGGACCATTTGTTTCTTAAACAGTTCTTTAAAAAAATTCTATCGAGTTATTGAGTCATAAGATGATTTATGATTCATGGCTTAGAGGAATTTTAGGAATAGAAAGGAAAAACCACATGGTAATTTCTGGAGCCACTTAATGGTGTAATTTTTTTGTATGAAAGAATAAGTTGTGTAAATATTACAATTCAGTTATTAATAAATAAATCTAATGATGTTTATTTAATATTTTACTTCTTTTCTTTGAAAAATATACTGCAGGGACTTGTCCAACAATCGGTTAACAGGCTCCATACCAGATAGTATAGCTTCTTCAAGTTTCCAGCTTGTGTAAGTATCTACTGCATTATATTTAGGATTTTGTTCACATGTACCTTTAGACACAAATAAGGAATAGAATAAAAAATAAAGACTACTAAATGAAAATCATAAACATTTAATACCTTCCTTAAAAAATAAGGTTATTGATAAATGCTCTTATTATTTCTTACAGGCTCATGATAGCAAAAACCTTATATATATTGTGATTGTCCTTTTCTTAAATCTTAGATAAAGGTGGTTTGGTGACATAAATTAGGTGCTATACTAATAGGGATTATTTTTACTGATAAAGCCAAAACCAATTGAGACTAGGTCTTTACAAGAATGGAAAGTACAGAATATAAAAAGATAGATCTAGAGTTGTGCAGAGCAGAAGCACTGATGTTCTAGCTTAAAATCATTCCCTTCTTAATCTATTCATGTCCCTGTGCACTAACTATTCTTTCCTCTTTTATGTTGCCAACTGTAATTGGCAATAGTGTGCACAACTCAAATAACTGTTGAAATATCTTGAAATTCAAAATGCTTTAATACATCAAGCTCATAATTTGTAATTTAATCTTCAAGGATTTAAAGTTAAGCTAAGGAGTAATTCCACAATTTGGTCACAAAACCTATTATTCAACTCTTGTAATTGAAAGAATGTTTATGGCAGCTGTATGAGCACCAATCAATGAGGCATGAAGAAGGGGGAAGCTATCTCAGTAAAGTTAAAAGTTGTGTTAAAATGTAAGAAATAGAGGGATAATTAACTGAGAACCATGTGTTTGGATACATAGCGGATACGTGTTTATATAGGTTAATTACATTAATTATACAAAAATAGAAGATATTCTATTTTTCCTAAATAAAAAATTAGGTATCTATAAACTGCAACTATTAATAAATTAAAATATTATATTTTGATTTTCACCACTCTCCTTCAAGCTGAAGCTTACTAAGTTCTTAGCTTGTTACAAGAAAATAATTTATTCCTAATAAATAAATAGAAAAAAAATTGAGTTCCATAAAAAAAAATAGTTTGAAAAACAACTCAAGGATGTTGGAGAAGCCTGAGAGAAATGCTAAAACAAATAGCTTAGCTAGATGGCTGGAATCATTATCAGCAATAGAGAAGATTCATGGCAAGTAAAGCAAGTTTCGTTCTTCTTGAAATCCCATTTGGAAGCTTCAAATCAATAATGTCGGAAACCCAAATTATTCAAACTTGAAACAAAGTCTATAGCTTCCAGGATAGAGGCAAAAACATAGATAGGGACATAGTTGATACTAGTGTACTTGAGACATAGATAAGGACCAACACATTTGGGACATTAACAGGGACCAATGCATTTGGGACATAAACGAGATTAGTACATTTGGAACATAAACGAGACTAGTGCATTTGGGACATACAAAGATGAGACCTACACATTTTATGAATAGATAGTTTAGAAGATTCTGACCATGATGATAATGGTCTTGTCAAAAAACTCCCTGACAACATGGTAGTGGCCAACGGCAAGGGGTGGCAATTGAAATTTTTTCACTGGAAAATGAGCGGTGAGCAGAAAGGCAAATGAAAGCTGTATATGGTTTGTCAAACATTTATCTTTGGGGATGGTAGGTCCATCGGGCAGGCAAGGATTTTGAGATCATTTTGTCAGGCTCCAGATACCATCTTAAAATAAAAGAAGTAGAGAGATAATTGACTGAGATTCGTGTGTTTAAATACACAGCGGATGCATGTTTGTATAAGTTAATTACATTAATTATACACAAATAGAGGATATTCTGTTTTCTCTAAATCAAAGATTATGTACCTATAAACCGCAATTATTAATAAATGAAAATATTATATTATGATTTTCAACAAGTTGATCTTTTTTTGCCCAACTGTTTATGTAAAAGTAAGAGGGCCCCAAAATAAAAACTGGATGTTTGTTTTTCATAGAAGTTAAAAGTAAATATAATTAGTGGGCTGTCCTCCAAGCCCAAGTAAATGGATTAGTTGGCCCAAAATTAGAGGGGGAAAATTTAAGCTTTTAACTGTAAATACTAAGAAGTTTTTGATATATGGGGTGGTGGCTGCCTGCCCCTTTGACGTTATTGCTAGTTCCGTCCCTGATGCCGGCTGCCAAGTGTACTGAGTTTTCTCTTGCACATTTCTCAGGATCTACAAACATATCAAACAAACTCCTTGTACTCAATTGATTTTGATATCAATGTCAATTTTCATTCTTCTCAAAGTTTCTTTAATTGCCCTCTCTTTGAATTCAGATTCTGATTCTCATATGCCTCTCTCATTTCAAATCCTAATAAAATGTTAAAATTTCCATTCTTGTAATCTTCTGAGACTTCAAAAAAGTTTACTTGTATGTGTGTTTCTCATGACCTTTGTGTCGGATTGAGTCATGGGTCTAAACATGGAAGACTCATTGCAAGCTATAGTGAAAGGGATCCTAATTGATAGGATAATGACAACAATCAAAATTAAATTTGACAAGGATTCTGTGATACAGGATCTTAGTAGGACAAAATTCATAAGCAAAATTCAAAAGAATATAAAGTAATCTTAATCCTTATTATCAGAAATAATCCCAATCCTTATCGGTAAAAGATGATATAATCCTAATCTAATTATAAGAAAGAACCTAATTAGCCAACCCTATAAGAAATAAGATATTGTTTCCTCACAAATGCATCCACAACATGTTCTCAATATTAAATTTTTTCTGGTTAACTTTTGTTGTGGATCAAAATAGTAAAATCTGTGTATCGATTTTTGTAATTATAAGTGTTATTCACCATTGCATTAAATTGCATCTTTAATATTAGTACCTCACAATGTAAAAGCTATTTATTTGTTTTTATGTTCCTTAGTCATCAATAAAGGTGCTATTTCTCTTCCCTTTTAGATAACACTTTACATCTAGTGAGTCTTAAGCAGGTGTCCCTTTTACGCTCCTAACAATTTTTGCTTACTTTGGTCCGTTTTTCTATTCCATTTTATCATGTCAGGCTATTGAATGGTAACTTATTGGAAGGGCGAGTACCAGATCAACTTTATTCGATTGGTGTGCATGGTGGAGCTATAGAGTATGTCATTTTAATTCAGTATTTTTATTCTTTAATCTTCTGGATAATGTGTTAAGATTGAAATATTGCACGATTTCCATATTTGATTATCTATGAGCTAGGAGGCACAAACTCAAACACGGACATGGACATGGAGACACGACTAAAATCTAAAACATAGGATTGAGGGACACGACACACACTCACACCTACACACACATAATATAATATGATCAATGTGACAAAAATTTTAATTGATAATTAAGATTAAATATTCATATCGACAAAGTCATACTCTAATTATCTTTTTTCTAGTGTAACTAATTTTTCATGTTTTCCTGTAATTACATAAGGAATATTGATTATTGAGAAGAAACTTTTAATTTATGTATCTCTTTTATACACATATGTCTGTATAATTTATGTATCATTCTTATAATGGAAATAATAGAGACAAATAAAGAAAGACAAAAACAGAGCATGTTAGTAACTCGAAAATGCACAAAAGGATCATACCAAAAAATATAATAGGAATAACTAGTGACACTGACATGAGATCCATGACACTGGCTTACTCAAGAACATGAACAGACATTGTGCAAAAGGGGAAAACCGCAAACATGAATAGAAGAGAAGAAGGTCAAATGTTTCGTGAGAGAGGTTATCAAAATAGATTGATTTTAAAAAGGAATTTTTATAATCTAATCTTTTATGTTGATTTTTAATTTTTTTATAATAATAATAAAAACAGATGAGCATCCGCGACATGTCTAGCTGTTTGGGCTGTGTCTGCAGTGTCTGCGGCGTGTCCAAGTTCCCCAAAAAATAAAATTCTGGACACGGCAAAATTGTGTTCGACACGGTGTCCACTGCTTGATAGTGTTGGAAATGTGTCCAACACCTGGACACGGCCTTCACCAAATGCATATTAGCTTCCTAGTCTATGGGGTCCTGTCTGTTTTTCTTGTGTTTGTTCGTGAGTGTATTTATTTAAAATAAACTGCTAGCAGTGCCACACCCTCCTAAGCGCACGATGTCATCTGTCATCAGCATTTAATACCAAAGTTAGCTTCACTGCCAAATCTTTACATAAGGTTTCCTGCCCTTAATTCTCTTTCCATTGTTCAATGTTTGTTTTCTTGTACAATCATTTTTTATGTAGGGATATCCAAATTGAGTTATTCATGTAAGCTGAAGTGAATTTGATGATTTTGGAAATCCTCAACTTTGATTTACCTTCAATCTTTAAAGGACTGACTATTCTATGGCTTTGTTTTACTGAATAGTGAAAAGTATTCTTATTAAGTCACAAAACTCATACGATTACCCATTTTTACATGGAGTCTCCTACTAGATTTTTTCTTTTTGGCGAATTAATCAGCATTAGTTGTTGCATGAATTGCTCGGGTTGTATTAGGTGCAGAAGTGGTATATCTTTTGGAAAATTTCCTCAATGCAGTCTAGCATGCCTTAATTGTGGCCTTTGCCTTTCAAAGTTGCTAGTCTCTCAGAAAAGTCTACCTAAGGAGGGTCTGACTAGAAAGACTGAGTAAAACTTCTTAGTGTCAGCCACTAGTGATGTTGGCTCAGTTAGATTGAGATCTCACATTGATTAGAAATATGACCAATGTAGTCCTTATAAAGCTTGGGTAATCCTCATCTTAGAAGTCAATTTTGTGTCATGGTGCACTTATTAAAGCTGCAATTAATTGAAATTATATAATGCAACGAGAAATGATCTTTGACATCTTCAATTTGATTTGTTTGTGCTCAGTCTCTCTGGAAACAAAGGTCTGTGTGGTGTACCATCTCTGCCAGATTGTCCTATGTTTTGGGAGAATGGCAAATTATCTACTCATGGTAAAATTGCAATAGGCTTGTCCTGTCTATTTGTTTTCTGTGCGATACTGCTGCTGGTCTATATTTACATCAGGAGGAGAAGGAACGACTATGACTTTGCTCTGCCTCATGAATTAACATGTAAGTATGATTTCATTAAGATTTTCTTCTGTCAAGCTTTATGTTTCTTGAAGCCAATTGGTATGGCTTTAATTACTTTACTGTTGGGGTTTTTTCGTTTTTCTTTTACATCGTTTGAAGTCTGCACCATCATGTTTATAGAAAAGAAAAAAGTTGAATTTGCATTGGAGAATTTGTTTTTGGTTTAAAAATTGACCAACTTACCGTGATTAATTCTCGACACTGAACCCTAATGTTTCAAAAATTTCTTCTTATTGTTATGACTGCACCACCCACACCAGTGACTACAGGTTTTTTTTGTGTGTGTGTATATATATATATATATTCTACTCATAATCTTTAATTTATTAAATTGAATTCTCTAATTTAAATATAGAAGAATAATTCTTTAGCAAAGATTATTAATGTAGTAATCAAGGTTAGTATCTAGTAATACTCATTTATTAATCAAGGTAGTAAAATTTGTCAAATAAATTCACTGATCAAGGTTGACATCCAGCGATACTCCTTAATGTTCAAATATATTTTACTTTAAGAAGAATTAGAAGAATAATATAATATTTTTTCCCATCATTTTAGCTTTAGGTTAACTTTAGAGTATATTATTACACTATTACTTTAATACACTACTACGAATATTTAATTTGGTGAATAACTTAAGAAATTCATTTTTTCATTCATTCCATTGCTCTAGCAAGTTCTTAATTTTATCATTGGATCTCAAATTCATTAGCAAGAGTTGATTCATTTATTTTTTTATTATTCATTATCTAATTCTACAAGTATATAGTCATTCCTAAGTCTGTTCAACGTGCGTCCTAAATAACTTGTTAATTAATTACCGGTCAAAGGAAAATTATTATACTTGTGTAGAATTTCCAAATGATAATTTAATAATAATATTAACCATTGGGAGTTCAGAGTTGAGTTAGCCCAATGTTTATATCCACATATGCGTCATTTACATATGTAACTTAATAAATGATATACGGAAAGGGAGAGAAAAAGTGAGGAATATATGTTTTCACAAGTGGCTGAATTACAAAGTGAAGGTTTTTTTCTAAATAATTATTACAAATGATAACTATTACCTAATTACTATTACATTACAATTACAACAAATATACATACTACACATTTCCCTATTTACAGTATTTTTAACATTTTTTTTAAGTTGGAGCATATAAATCACATGTACCATTCTCATTACAAATATAACTAATTCGAGGACCTTCTCAATGACTTGGTGAGGACATTTGCTAGTTAAATATTTGAATTGACAAAATTAGTGATGATGTCTCTGGGTAAGACCCTTGAATAAAATGACAATCAATCTCAATGTGTTTGATTGTCTCATGAAACACTGGATTTGAGGTGATAATGTAGGACTATTTGATTGTTGTCTAATGAGGGTCATTTTTGTAACCTTCTTGAATCTTGGTTCTTTAAATAGCTATTTTAGCCAGATGGCTTCATGAGTGGTTGAAGCCATGACTCGATATTTCACATTTGCATTTGATCTTGCAACAACACTTTTTTTAGGAAATCAAATTGTCACCAACAAAAATGTAGTAACTAGAACTAGAACTCCTCTCACTAGGAGAGCCTTCCCAAATCTACATCAAGAGTATCCCACAACTTGAATATGAACTTGTCTTCATAGAAGAGACCTTTTCCGTGGAACTTATGAATATATTCTTTTATCTTTCATAGGAAGAGTTATGAAATATATCTAAACAACTAATAGTGAGATAGTTTAGGTCTCGTACAGGGTGGCTGCAAGTTTTTTGTTTTCAAATGTAATTTTCAAAACAACACGTGTTTGGTAAAAATGGAGTAGAAATGACTTTTAACTTCATTTTAAAACACTTTTACATTCATTTTCAAAATTAAGAAAAAATAATTTGTAAATTTGATTTTTAGTTTTAAAAAACACTCCACTACATTTGACAATAACTATTATCGTTGCCACCATCATTGCTGTATCACCACCACCATTGCTACTATTATCAACACCAACTACCATTACCACACCCTTGCCACCATAGACACCCATCGTCTCTACCACTACCTCCACCATGCATTGCCACCCCAACCACTATTGTCATCGCCATCACCATCGTTGTCACCTTGTCATCGCTGCCACCACCACCACATCGCCACTGTCATTGTCACCACTACTATATCGCCACTATCATTATCACCACCATTACTATCACCACCCATTGTCACCACCAACACCACCCCTACTGCCACCAACACTGCTGTCCATCACTGTCTTTATTACCATTGTTGTTTTTGTCCTCCCACCCCACCACACATCCACTACCACCACAATATTTTTTCATTGTTATTACTATTATTCATTTGTAATTTTTATTTAATAAAAACTAAACATAAGTCGTAGAAACATTCATGTTATATATTTTTATTGTTATTGTTGTTATGATTGTGTTGTTTTTTATTATTTATATAATTTTATTATATTTATTTTTGTTGTAAAAACTTATATTTTTTTTTAATTTTTTTACTATTTTTATTATTTTTTATTAGGTTTAATTATTTTTTAATTATTTATGTGTTGATATTTTTTTATATTATATTATTTTATATTAAAACAAGAAGATATTACAGTTGACTCATTTTATCAATCTACAGTTTGTAACAATCTTTAAAAAACTAAAAACAAAAGAAATTGAAATGAAGAACTCAACTAAAATCTGTTTTAGTTTTTGAAAATTTCAAAATTAAAAATGGAAAATCACCCAAAACGGGTCTTAGTATCTTAACCAGTTTTCTATACATTTTGGATTTGAAAGTGGCTCACCCAGACTTACCAACACGTGGCACTTGGCGGGATCCATAAGAGTGTCCATACTTCGCTTTAAAAAATCTTAGTACGATTCTTTGACCATGCCACATCAATCCCAAGAAGTATTGAAGTTTGGAAAGATCTTTTGTTTGAATATGGTCACAAAGATGTAGCTTGACCTATGTAATGCTATGGTGATCGTCACTTGGAATAATAATATCATCAATGTATACAACAAAGTAAATACATTATGTGGTTTAATGGCAACAAAAAAAATGAGCTTCACTTTGGGTCGTACTGAACTAATGAACCACATCGCTAAATCTACCAAACCATGCCCTAAGGGATTGTTCAAGGCTATACAAAGATTTTTGGAGATCACATACTAGTCATGAAGACTCCCCTTGAGTAATAAATCTAGGTTGGTCTATATAAACTTCTTTGAGATCACCCTGAAGAAAACATTCTTGTGATCAAGTTGGTTAAAAGGCAATGGCAGGTAGCAACTGTAAACAACAATAAGTAAACATAAGCTATTATTATTATTATTATTATTTAGTTGATTATATATGTTATGTTTTACATAAAGAAACAAAAAAACTATTGGACTCAAATTGAGGCCCCTTGCCGTTCCCAAGACACTCGTGGCAGAGTGCCTGGCTCTTGCGGCCGCTGCGACACCATTCATGAGACAAATTTCGGAAAATCGTAACTATTTGCAGGCTTTGCAGTTGCTCCGTTAGGAGTGCAGTAGCTTATAGGACAGGTCTTTAGGTTTGAGTGTTTTTATTTTTCCTCGTCTGTTTTCATTTGTCCAATAGTTTTTTTTTTCTTATTTAAAACATAACATATAACATCTCTTACTCGGTGTGCTAATAAACTAAAGAGTAATAATAATATAAAATATAATAGTATTACAAAATATAAAAACTATAAAGCATAATATATAATATACTTTCTGTGTCACATTATATAATGTTTGAAATTTTGGTATAAGTATAAAAAATACAATTAATTTGATGAGTTAAACAAAATATAATATAACTTTCTAAGATACCATTTTTTTTCTTTACTTAATTAATTTTTTTATTATCTAGTATCAACTATTTTTACTAAGGATATTCTATGAAAAAATATTTAATGCTGTGTTGGTTTTTAAAAATGACATAATTTGAAACAATTTTTTTTTTAATGTCATATAAAATGATGTGGAGAGAGGAATAAACTATATGATAATAATCACCTTTATACCAAAAAAAAGGTCTAAATAAAGTACAATATATGATATAGTAATTAAATAATAATAATAAAATAAATAAGACAATATATAATACAATAAATTAAATAATGGTAATAACAATTTATAAATAATATAATAATAAGAAATATATATAATAAGTAAAAAAAATATAAAATATTATTAAACAAATACATATATTGTTA
>JAMLFT010007700.1:0-14517 GCA_026544285.1 Pachyrhizus erosus | reverse complement strand
ATTTTTAATTACTAATTTGACTTTCTATTTTATTACTTAACAGTTGAAATTAATGTAATTAGTTAAAATAAAAATTTAATAATTTATAAAATATTAAAGATGAAAAAATTATAAGAGGCTCAAAATAAATTCAAGATAAAGAAATAATCAGAAACATATTTTATTTTAGAAAAATATTTTTATTTTAGCAACTTAGATAAAAACATTAGCCAAAAACATTTTATTCATTTCAAATATCACTATAATTATCGTAAGATTATTTACTTTAACTAGTGATTTTATTTGAATTCTTGTGAATGTAGTTATGTTAAAATAAAAAAAATACTTTTTTGGTTCATAATAATTTTAATCAACTCAAATTGAATTAGTCACTTGTGAAAAATAAGAAAATAAAGAATTTCAAAGTGTAATTAAATTTAAAATTTTCATTCTACCTTCTGAAAAACATGTCCCAAATGAGAGAATTTGCATAGAGGTCGATCAATGTTTGCACATTACTGTCAAGAGTTAATTTGGGGAAACTAGGAAAGAAACGAAACTAATTAGAGTAATAAATAATGCCACATGGATAACTTCCCAAATAGCTCAAGAAGAAATTGTGGGTGGGGGCTCAGGCACATGCTTGCTTGGCCATGAATCCTTTCTGTTCCACGAATCATGTCCAGTAATATTCAGCCATGTTTGGATTATGACTTTTTATTGGGATCCATGACTTCTATATTGTCACTGCCTACCATTAATTGATTGTCATTTGTGAGATAAGTCCTCAAAGTCTTCCTCCTATAGGTAGTACGTAAGCATATTAAATTTATATCAGAAAATAGTTAAATACCAAACATTAGTAAAATATTACTTCCTAGCTTTCATTTATATAATTTTCATCACACTTAAGGAGAACTTAATTTTTATCTTTATTTGATTTATCCCTGTTTTCTTTTGGCTAAATGGGGAGCTCCTTTTTTCTTTGGGGGCATGCATGTGCTGAATAAAAAGCAAAAGCTTCAACTTGTACTTGACCAAAGCAAATCTTAATCTTAATGATAGATAAGAACGGAAGGCACGGAGAAGAAGCATGTGGAATTAATAGCACCAATCCCAAGTAGAGACTAGTTAGTTGGAGACACGATTCACTACTTATGGCGCACTAGACGCGTGCACTGAAAAACATAGCTAGCAAAGCTCAAGTCTTGGCAGTATAAGAAACTCATAAATCTCCTCCCATTCTATTCTCTGTTTCCCCTCTAATCTCTACATATTGAAATTATTCAAGAGTCATGGCAACGAGGGTGTTGTTGTTGATGGCCATCACCCTCTATATTTTCCCTTTCCTTATCCCCATTGCAACAGCAGCATTCCATGTCAAGGGTTCCGTTTATTGTGATACCTGCCGTGCTGGATTCGAAACCAATGCCACCTTTTACATTCAAGGTACATTTATACATTATTGTCCGGAATCAATTCTTTTCATGTTGTATATATCAAGACTTTTTGGATTTTTTTTACTACATACATTTCTCTACTATTTTCACAATATTAATGATCACGATGAGACTTCAATTGTAATCGCAATTTAACACCTTGGTTCATGCTAAAAAAGCATGGATACACCATTAAGGCATTAACAATACACGATCCGTTCTTATTAACATCATTTAAGGGTAAGCATATGTGTAGTTAAATACGATTAATGTTTCTATGTTGCATGCATGTGACACTTGTAATTAGGTGCAACGGTTGGAATTAAGTGCAAAGAGAGGAAGACAATGAAAGTAGTTTTCTACACGGAGGGTGTGACGGATTCCACTGGAACATACCACATGGAGGTTGAAAATGACTATCGTGACCATATTTGCCAATGCATGCTTGTTAAAAGCCCTATCAAATGGTGTAGTACCCCAGACTCGGGGCGTGACAGATCCAGCATAGTACTAACCCACTACCAAAATGGCATAGTCAACCATCTTCACTATGCAAATGCTATGGGTTACTTGAGGGACGAGCCCTTGCCTGAATGCCACAAACTGCTTAAATACTATTTGGAAGACTCAGATGTTTGATCAATATATAAGTTTGAAGAACGCCTTGTTCTTTATTTTATGCATTGGTTAAATGGATCTATTTTTATTGTTAATTAAGCATTTGTTGACATCGGAGTGGCACTAAATTTTAGGTACTAGCTGGGTACTACTTTTAGTTTGGCTTCATATATCGGTTTGTAATTAGGTCACTTAATTGTGGCATTCTAATGATTGCTGTTTAAGTCTCCAGTTTATTTTATGGCAATAAATTTACTACACTTTTTTTTTTTGCTTATAAATTCACTACACTTGAACAAAAAAAAAACGAAAAAGTTACATACAACACTACATGGTTGACGAAGAAAGACTAGTCAATAAAAAAATTGAGTAATGATACAAAAATTATTCATTACTTTAACGTTAACATTTTCATTCTATTTTTCTATCTCTTACCTTTTTATCACATCATAAACCTATCTTATTTATATTTTTTTTTTCATTTTTCTCTTTTTTATTAGGTGTTAGATAGCGTTGTAGGTGTTTATCTATTTTTTTTCCTAAAAAATTATTCGTATTATTTATACACAGTTTCGTCAACTTTTATATTTATTTATTTATTTCAAAAGAACTTTTATATTCGTTAAAAATCATTGTAAAAGATGCTATTAACGTAATTTTTAGTTTTCCTATAAATTCTATCGACTAAGTTTTCTTGAAGTGAAATGATTTCATCAAAATGTTATTAGCAGCGTCTCACTTTTCTGTTAATTTCTTACGGACAATAAAAGATCTCCCACAAATTTGTCAAGAGAAAAATTCTCTAAATCGAGATCAAGAATATTTTTAATAAATTATCCGTCTAAAAACTTAATAGTATTTGATTGAAGAAAGGGGGTAACGTGCTGACGAAGAATGTTAATGTTGCTCAGCTTCATAGAATCACACAATTCCCTAGGATTCGCACCCATACCATACATCTACTCACCGCCGTTGCAATTTTCTTCTGTTATCTGTACCAAATGTCAATCAGTTTAATTAGCTGATATACTGAAATGACTGCTGAGTTGTAATAAAACAACTAATGGTAATGAATGACTGCGAGTCTTTGCTAGAAGCGGGTAAGGGGTGTCCTCAATTCATGTAATAGACAATGAACATTTTGTTGTCACATATCTGTAAATTTAATTAGTGACTTTTTTTGGGGTAAAAATTAACTCTTTTTTTTTTCTTCTTATTACAAGCAATTGACCGGATAAATATTAAATAGAATGACATCCAATGCAAGAAGGGTTTTCAAAAGGTTCATAGAGGGATCTTCCCTGCCCTCATCAAATATATTATATGTGACATGATATGATGCATGTTCACATAATTGACAGCTTGTACTTCCAATTGGTTTCACGAAAATTACACGTTATCAGAAAATACTAGTGACAAAAAAAAAGTCAAGTTTTATACCCAAATTTAGTAACTAATACATTGAATTTTTGAAGCAACTCGGAGCACGCGTGTAACTGCATCTCTCATCTTATTAATAAGAATAATATATATGATGAGATGATTGCAAACATGGTAGGACCTAGCTAGCTCAATACAAGGGAACCATTACAAGACTGTTAAACTGAACACTAACAGACTATTCTTGAGATGGTTGGCTTGCCAAGTCCCAAATTGAGGTTCCGTCATCCTCTTGGTCGAGTGGAATCCGCGCTGAAATATTTTGAGCAAAGTCGACGTTATTATCTCTTACCAGCAATTCTAGCGCCGCTTGCAATTCAAGATTTTCAACGCCATTGAGCCAGTAACAGGGGTCATGTTCCAATGACCCACTCCCACCCGCAACCTCTCCCAGGCTCACATCATTCTGAACAGCCACATTCATCCAATCATCCAAACTGGTGATAAGTGGTGCATCATTGGAGAGATAATGGTGGAAAGGAACATGGCTATCCTCTGTGCGGTAAGTACATAAAGCCTCATGGTCCATCCTTGCGTTCTTATCCAAAAATCCCATAGACAACTCACTCTGTGGACACTCAGCGTTTTGACAAGCATATTGCTTATCATCAACAAGTACACCACCAAACGCGCCCTTCCTCTTCAAAACTTGAGCTCGAGTAGAAGCAGAAGCAGACCCTTCATCATCTTCCTTTGAAGGAGATATTTTGAGGCACTTATCAGTGAGTCCTAGTAAAACCTCTTCTTGGTTCATGACTTTGGCCCAGGTGGCACTATCCTTGGCTGTCATCTTGTCTTGCAAGGTTTTGGATTGAGTGACCAATCTTCTGAGCTTATCGAAGTCAGGGGACATGTGTTTAATAACTGCGGCCAGGACAGAAACTTTCCAAGCCTTTTTCAAGTCATGGGGCTTTCTATAAGGAGGTGGGCCATGCTCTTGGGCCAGAAGGCCCTGCTCACCCCACCAAGCTTCCACCCCAGTGGGCCACCAAGGGGGACACAAGCCTCTCTCGAGAGGGAACCTTCTTTGTGGAGGGATACAGTGTTGCATGAGAGCAGAAAGAAGAGAGCCTAAAGTAGAGTCTTGCAAGTCTTGGAGGAGGTGTATGTAAGAAGTTTCATCGATCTCATACTTTTCGAGGAGTGGCAAATACTTTGATATTGCAACGGGGGCGCTTTGGTCAAAGCGGATTTGGTCCTTCCACCACTCGCGCAAGCTGTCAGAGGAACCAGACATGGGTTTACCCTTCTCTGGGATGATACCGTAAACGAAACCTTGAGCGTTGCAAACCTCCATGATCTTCACCATGTACTTGAGCACCGAGTCTTGTGCTCGTGACATCTTCTTCCTCCTCGACGCCTCTTGTTTTGCATCTATATCTGGTTCTTGTTTCTCGCGCTTCTCCTTCAGCTTCTGTAGAAGAATCCGATCCTTCCACATGCGTTTCTTGAGCTGGTCGTAGTCGATGCACTCCGCTTCGCTCTCCTCTTCAGTTATTTCCTCTTCTGCGTAGGGGTCTATTTCTTCGTTGATCAACACCATGATCACTAATTTATCCCTTCGATCGCCAAATCTATGTATAAGAATGAATATTGCATGTAAGGCGCGGATTTTATATATATGTGCATATAGATGAAAGAGATGGTATATGGCGGTATTGTGACTTGTGAGTGAAATAATATTATAATGAATTGAGGAATATAATGAGGACAAGGGAGGCTTTACCGAGATGTAGGTGAGAGATGCAGTGTGGCCAATGATCTGAGGAAAAGCTGGAATTGGTGCCGGCTGTGAAGGGAAGGCGGTTTTGCATGGCTTAATAATAGTTTTGCTGCGTTGAGTGTTGAGTCTATTGTAACTCTGCATTTTTTGTTTTCTATAATAATTATGATATGATATGATGAATATGAGCATATATGTGCGTAAGCGTGATGTAATGCCGAGCGTAAGGAACTAAATGGATAGGACAGAATATGGTAATGTACAGGACTATCACAGAACAGCTTCAGCTTCTTTCGGTCCATGACTTTTTATGTTCCGTTTAGGGACAGAAATTGGATTTGAGACTGAGAAGAAGACACGACAAAGGAAAGCCTTTCTTCTTTGAGGTAGCCCATTTCATTCTTTTACACCTACTATTTTATTATGACCTGTCCTCTATGACTCAAAAATCAATTCAGAACAAATTCTTTTTTATATATATATATATAATCAAAATGAATACCTTTGGGTGGGGTTACATGTTATGATGGCCTCACTTAATCTCTATTATCAATAGTAAAATTAGATGATATTATAAGCGTGATTTTTTAACAGTTAAGTGACTTATTTCATCGTCAATAAATATAATAAAATAATTACATATAATTTTTTTAATAAATTATATTTTTAAATTCTTATTTATTTAAAATAATTAATGATATTAAATTAATTAATAAAATATTTAAAATATAATTTTAAAAATTATACTGTTATTTTAGATTCTTTAATAATATAATAATTTATTAAACTGTCAAAATTATTATATCATTAATTAAGAGATAATAAAAATTAAATTAAATATTATTTAATATTAGAGACTAAAATAAAAAAAATAAAAAAAAATATTTTTTTTTTCTTAAAGACTATAAAACAAGAATGATATTATTTTTCAATGACCAATTTCATATTTAAACCAAGAAAAATCATATCTAATCAAACATATTATCATATTTTTAAATGAAATTAACTGTTATATTTTATATTTTTGATTATACATTAACAAATTATTAAACGACAATAGTAAATCATTATGAGAGTTTAATATGAAAGAAGAAACTTCAGAAAAAATACGAAAGAAGAAAAACATTATTACATGAAACATCACTGGATATAAAATCATATAAATCTGTAAAAGGTTTCATGCAGTACCGGATAAATGTACGAAAATCATTATTTTATAATATAAAAAACTGAATTATATTTTTTTGACACACTATTTATTTATTTTATTTAATGTTGTTCTATTGTTAGTTAAAGTTTCAATCAATTGTTATAATTGTATAATTGACAACAATGTAAAATCTTCGATTAAGGAACGACAAAAACTATATTAAAACTCTTTTAAAAAACAATAAGACTTGAACCTTTAATTGCTTCAATATAGTGATGGTTAAAACTGTCAGTTGATAGAGAGACTAAAAGGATTACATTATAACTTTTTTAGAAATAATAAAATTTGATGAACTAAATTGAACCTTTACCTTTCGTCTGATAGAGAAGAAAGAGAAGAAAATAAAAAGTGAAATAAAATAAAATAAAATATATTAAAAATTCATATTATTTGATATAAGTGAAATAAAGTATAAAAGATAATAAATATTTAAATTAAAATTATTTGATTAATAAAAAAGAAAAGAAAAAATATTAACAAAATTACTATCTTATATTTTTATAAAAACTTGTATTTTAATTTTTTTTCATTGATTTATGAAAAAATTAGACATAGAATAATAATTTAAAAAACGAAAACTGATTATGCCTGCATGCATAATCAATTTTGATGCCTCAAACATATAAGGACAAGATAGTAATTGAAAAATAATTGTTACTGTCTCTCTATTTTTTTCTTTGAACAAAAAAAAAAAACAAAAAAAACATTAATCTTACATTATTGTTTTATTTATTTCTTCTCACTTTTTCTATTTCAAACAATCACGAGTCATTCTTCTTCCATTTTCTTTTACTATCTTCGTCTTATCTTTTATTATCCTCTCTTTATTTCAAACATAATGTTCATTAATAATAGATAAAATTAAATAAAATAAAGATTTCAATATCAAATTTTTATTTAAAAAGTAATATATTTTTAGTTTTAGTGTATGAAATTTTTTTATTTTAATTATTTAATTTTTTTTAATTTTTATTATGAAGTAATAATATTTTAACAATGATTTTAATTGTTGAATAACTTATTGTATTATCAAGAACTATGATAAGATAATTATATTTTTTTATTATTATTAAATTATGTTTTTAAATATTTTATTAATTAATTTAATATTATTAACTATTTTAAATATATAAAATTTTAAAAATATAATTTATTAAAAAATTATTTATAATTATTTTGTTAAATTCTTTAACGAGATAATAAGTTATTAAGATCTATTATTAAAATAATTTAAAAAATTAGACGTTATGATATTATTTAAAAAATAATAGAAATTAAAATAAAAATATTATTTAATAATAAGAATTAAAATAAAATAAAAATAAAAATAAAATATTAAAATAAAAAATTCTGAAGAATCAAAATAAAAAAATTAAATGATAAAAATAAAAAGACAGTATTTTTCATGATGAAATTGATATTTAAATTTAAAATAAATAAATAATGAAAAAATAATTTAATCTATAAAAAGTTAGAAATAAAGATAATGTGAAAAAACAAATGATTAGACACGAAGGAGGGCGAGTATTGACTGGAGGAGAAACAGAAGCGGATTTTAAGGAGTTGATTACGAGCCTGGAGAAATTCTAAGGGCAATTACGTAATTTGGGAAACATTCCCTTGGAAACTATTTAAACGATTCTTTCTTCTGACATAAACGTTTTCCCTAATTGGACTTTTGTCACTTTGTGCGTGCTCTATGGAAAGCCACTGCAATCTCCCTGCACCCTCGTTCTTTGTCGTTCTTTGCAAAATGCTAAGCCTAATGCCTAACAACAGGTTTAACGTTTATCCCCAAGGCTTTTTCTATCTTAGTCAACATGAACTGGAATGAATTAACCAAGATAGATATAAACAATGATATACAGCACGAGGCATTATTCAATGTGTCACTATTTAGTAATTAGATTGATTCCTTTCACATATTTTCCTTTAATTATTTGTTACTTCACCGCCCTTTTTATACGTGCGTTTTTGCCATACTGTAATAATTTGGACTTTTGGACTGTGCATTGCATTTGATGACTTTAACCCACCCACCCTCACTCACTCACTCATTCCTTCCTTGTCCTTCACTCCTAAACAAAGTCCTCTGCTTTTGTCTCTGCAGATCAACCCAACATTTTATTTTATATTACGTACATTATCAACAATTGCCTTTGTTTTCGCTACCTGGGTCCAACGTTCTTTGTCTTGTCCACTTTTTCTCCCAACCATGTAACTCGACAACTAACTGTTGCTTTGTCCAAAGAATTCAAGCTAGATTTTGAAGGAGACTTCTTCCCGCTATACTGACATTTTACCATGGTGTGTCATGAGGCATCGTGAAACAAGGAATGGTCTAACCCACACTTAAGGGAAGTTGTTGCTGTTGTTGTTGGTCACTAGTAGAACAGTGTTTGGTGAATACATGATATGGTAAACGGATTCCTGAAGCGTTTGAACCTTGAAACCAAAATGGGTTGTGTGAACTCCAAAATTGAAAAGAATGAAGCGTTGCGACTTTGCAAGGAACGAAAGAGGTTGTTCAAGAAGGCTCTTGATTCCAGATATGCTCTTGCTGCAGCACACTTATCTTACATTCAATCTCTTCAAAATATTGGCGTTGCTCTTGGACGATACGCTGAGGCAGAGATGCTGATAGAAACGTCCCTGTCGGTTTCAGACCACACACCATCTCAATCTACTTACCCTTCTCCATCTCATTCGCATGTTGATGATGATGCTTTGAGTTCACCCATGAACAATGAGAGTCATCATCATGTGAGTTATATGAGGACAGGTGGCAGTGCAACTGTGACTGTTATGATCAATCCCCACAGTGAAAATCATTTGGATGATGAAGCTATTGGGTTCCCAATTCCTCCACCTCCTCCTGAGAATGATGTCTCTTGGGATTTCTTTGATCCTGCTGATAATGCTAAGAATTTCAAGTTTGAGGGGCATGCAGGTTACTACAAACAGTACAAGGATGAACAAAAAACCGGTTCATTCATGGATGTGTCAAGGGGTGAATGGTCACAAGTTGCTAATGAAAGGGATGTTGCTAGGGGAAATGATTGTAGCGATTTGCCTTTACACTGCTGTGACACTCAAAGAGTGGTACAAGGTTGCAAACAAAATTATGTGGGGGCTGTTGGACGATCAAGTTCAAATAACAATAAGAAGGATCCAGCTGTGAACACTGAGAGGGAAGATCCTTCAGAGTTCATTACCCACAGGGCTAAAGATTTTATTTCTAGCATGAAGGTTATAAAGCATCGGTTCGTTCGAGCTTCTGAATCTGGTAGGGAGGTCTCGAGGCTACTGGAGGCAAACAAAATCAAGGTTGGATATTCTGAGGCAAAAGGTGCTTGCTTGCTAGTTACATTAATCTTTTTTATAGCAACTAAACTTATTATGAAACACAGCTGGCTAGACTTCAAATACTAATCTTCTTATGATAGGGAAGTCATCTGCAACGATTTCGCTCGTGACTTTTATGTTTGCTTGCTGCGGTACACCTGTTTCCCAAGGTAAGGTTCTAGTTCAATTCTGTTAATAGATACTGATTTGTAATAATTAACTTCTGAAAAGTTTAGCTATGAGCATTACATCATTAAGTGTTTGGTTTTGCCATTTTTCCTTGCAGAGTCAATTAAATATATAAAATAAGGATTTTGTATTTTAACCTCGAAATGGCTTTCAGACCCTTCATTAAATTTTATGAGATCAGCCATATTTTTCTGAATGAAATGTAACTATTGTATTATAAGCAAAACCAAACCTCAAAATATTAAGTAGTATTATTTTTTTTTTATAAGCTAAAATTTTATTCAAAATGGAAAGTTAAATTGAGCATAAGTTATGCCCAATTCAACACAATGGCATCTTTAAGTATGATTGACATCTTTTCATTCTCTCCCCCTCAAGTCTCCTAATATCAGAAGAAAATTATCTTATCTTTCTCTGCACTGCTCTGTAACCCTGTCTGTTTTTATTTTTTATCTGATGGTTTTGCATTTATTTTCATTTCTTTTGTCACCCGTGGCATATCCCGAGGCTGATGATCTTTCTAGTCTCTTATATCCCCCTTCTGCCAATAACCTGATCAATCAATTCCTTCGTTTTTCTCTGCTTAGCAACCATTCCAAACAGAAACATTGTTATTCCTTGGTTACCGAAGTCCATTAGTAAGTTGTCAAAGGAATTACCACAACCACAAGTGTCATAGATTCTGCCATTGCAGCTGAATATGGTCAGATCTGCCTGAAAATTAACGCAGCTAATAAATAATAAATATATATGATTCCAATTTAGTCTACTCAACTGATTGTCACACGTTTTAAGCTTGGTAATAAATTTGAATGATTTCCTCTTGGTTTTAGGTAACTCGTGTCTACATCAATATGCATTTATCTGGATGGTCTCCCTCAGGCATTGAATTTTCTGTGATTAATATCTACAACGTAAAATCTTATATATTGTTAACTAATCAATAATAGACATGACTTCTATAGATCTTTTCATGAAGTGACTTCTAAGATAGTTATTATAAAATTTCACAAATTTATCATATACAATAATTCTAATTTTGTTGGATGTATTAAAATTCTTAAATTTTTCAGTGAGCATGTACTATTTACTCATTTTTGTTTTCTTTGTTATTTTTTAGGGAGGAGACGGGGGTGTTTAAACTTTAACGAGTAAATAATGAATTTAAATTATTTGGTACTAAGGTTTTACCTTCTAAGAAATTTGAAAATATAAGAACTACATATTGCTGTTCGAAGCAATTGGATTTCCTTCTTGGTACTTTATCTTAGGCTGTAATTCTCGCTTTTTCCAGTCACTGTTTAAGCTTTGGTTATCAGGTTGTTGCTTCATTTTGTTGCTGATACACTGAGCTTTGATTCTTGAAAGATGAATATGTAGGAATGACTAATATGTATCCCTCTGCGTAGAACCTGTGCAAAAGATTATTAGTTGGAAGCGGACAGCATCTTCTCAATCAACCTCAATCCGGAACCCATTAGTTACAACATCTAAGAAATATATGGATGAAGATGGAAGTGACTTTGTTGAAGAACCCTGCATGATTGCTGGAAGTCATTCGTGCACCCTTGACAGATTGTATGCGTGGGAGAGAAAACTTTATGATGAAGTAAAGGTATTACACAATCAAGAAACAATACTTCACATCACATGATATCCTAGGATGCTATTTTACGTAACATTTGATGTGGATATCTCTCTAAATCTTCTCTGTTTCCTTTTTATCTGTCTTCATAAATCCATTTATGTTTTTCAACAATATATTTGATAAGATTTTCCAGAAGCAATAGATATAGCCGTTAACAACTAAGAGGTGGAAAGAAAGGAGTATATTTGCATGCACACTTCAATAATTCTAAAGTATTCCGATTTCTAGATGATCTTATATTTTTTCTGGCCCTAGAATAAGCAGTTAGGTCTATATGTCTGAATAACATTAACTTTTTGTGTAGTCACTCATCATTTGGTTAAATGTATTGCACATCCTATTGTTGTGTTTTAAATCCCTTATCCTGTTAACTAAATTGCCTGTTGGGTTGTTTGTAGGCTAGTGAATTCATAAGGAAGGAGTTTGATCGAAAATGTGGCAGGCTTAGGCATCAATTTGCAAAAGATCAAGGCACTCAAGTGATTGACAAAACTCGATCAGTAGTGAAGGATCTGCATTCACGGATAATAGTGGCTATTTATTCTGTTGATTTAATATCTAAACGAATTGAGAGCATGAGAGACGAAGAATTGTTCCCACAACTTTTGGAATTAACTCAAGGGTAAGTTAGGATTTTGGAATCTCCACATTTATACTGCTGAACCTGAATCGTTACTTGCAGTTTGCTATCATTTAAGTGTTATATAATTCCTTGATAATTAAGTGTTAATTTGTATCTGATGATAGCTATTAACACACTCTTTAATATATTTTTTTCTAACACACTCTAATATTAATTAAAATTTATTGAAAACTAAAACATTTGTAACAAAAATTTATATTTTTTAATAAATTTCAGTCAATATAATAGAATGTAAAATAGAGGGTGTTGTTAGTAATTAGCATTGGCTTATGGAAATGTTAGGAGTGCAGGTTGATGAGGATGTGGAAGGCTATGCTTGAATGTCATCATGCACAATACATTACCATCGCTTTGGCTTATCATTCAAGGAGCTCAATGAGAACCTTGGATGGAGAAAGACGCAGAGAGATAATGGGTGAGCTACTAGAAGAGTTTGAGTGCTTTGGTCTAAGCTTTTCTAACTGGATCAACAGCCACACCTCATACATTGAAGCTCTGAATGGATGGTTACAAAATTGTATATTACAACCAAGGGAACGTTCCAAGAGCAGAAAGCCATTCTCCCCTCGCCGTGCTTTGGCCCCACCTATATTTGTTCTTTGTCGTGATTGGTGTGCTGGGATCAAGGCTTTGCCTTCTGAGGAACTAAGTCACGCAATAAAGTACTTCGTGTCTGATCTTCGTCGCACGATAGAGCAGCTTCATGAAAAACAGAAATCAGCTGTTGCAAATACTAGTGGTGAAACCGAGAGCAGAAGCAATGAGGAGAGTGAAGATGATTCTTCACATTTGTGTTGCATACATGCAAGTTTAACCAAGCTTGTTCATCAACTAACTAAATTTTCTGAGGCATCATTGAAGTTGCATGAAGATGTCAGACTTAAAAGTGAAGCAGCTCAAACTGCGTATCATAGTTTTAGATCTATCAGGACTGGCAAAATTTGATCCTCAAATATAACTCCTTCTTCTTACCTAAAATTAATTAACAGAAAATATAAGACAATAATAAAATTATGTGCTGTCGTTTCAGGATGACCTCATAATTTAGTGCGTTTAGTATTCATTTTAATTCTTTTTTGTCACCATTGTCTATATCTCTTTCAACTGCACATGGTATTATTTTAATAATTAATTTTCTCTTTTTGGGTTTTCTTTCTAAACTTTCTCTTTCCTAAGGGAAACAAACATCTCTTCTTGAAAATATGTTCATGAAAGCGTTGGCTAAAGGTAAAGGACTCAATGGCTAATTTTTTACTCAACACCTGAGTTCAATTTCATTAAATGACAAGAAATGGTTTTCCTCAAATTCCCTAGATAAGTCTGGAGAAGATTAGCAAAGAATCTTCTTTTGAAAAGGTTAACTCGGCTCTATGACAAGTTACAAATCTTATGACCTGGCATGTTTCGAAACCTGTTAAAAAAGCAAGGAATTATATTTGAAACGTAAGAATTATAATTATTAACTTTTTCAAATTTAACATATGAAAAATTACATTTAAAATGTGAAATCAAACACTCAATTCATGCAATGTTCTTAAAAAGAAGATAGGGACATCTCAGCCCATATTTGCTTTTATGAAGATCCTATTTTCTGATCCGCAAAAAAATTGAGGTAAACACAAGTTCTGAACTATTGTTACCTAAATTTCAAAAATAGCAACTATAGAGGAAGTTACTCAATTCTGCCTTATCTCTTTTTGATAAAAGATTATTACTAAGATCCTATGCAGCATAATTCACAAGCTAATGCCTTTCCACATAGCCCAAAACTAAAGTTAGCTTTGATCCTAGGAGAACTACAATTGACAACATTATAGCATTTCATGAAAAAAAATAAAAATGAAAGGTTTGAAGTGTTAAATGGCTATCAAATATTTCAAAAGCATGTGATAGGCTTAGATGTAATTATGTTAAAGAGATTCTAGATTGAGTTAGTTTTGATGACAAATTTATTAATATTTAGATGCATTTTATCTCCTTTCTTTTATTGTGTGTTTTCTATATCGGTCAAATGATTGATCATTTTCCTCCATTCATATTTGTTTTACTAGTGTTTTTAGGCATGATATGCACAGGACATATGTTTTTCAGTTATAAAATTATAAATATATCTTATTTTATTTAAATTATTTATAAAATTGTGTGATAAATTTATATTTAAAAATTTTAAAATAATTTAGATTGTGTTAAATTTAAATTATTTTTTAATGTTGAAAGCTGAAAAATAAGATTATTCAATTATTTTATATCTATTTTGTAAATAACAACATTTTTTTACTAATT
>JAMLFT010007699.1:0-14521 GCA_026544285.1 Pachyrhizus erosus | reverse complement strand
AATTAATCATATTTTTAAAATATTTAATAAATTAAACTATTTAATATAATGTTTAAAATCAAATTAACTAAATAATATTTATTTTAATTAATATGTTAAATATAATAAATAATTAAATATTATAAAATTAATAACGAAATACAAATTGAAAATACGAGTAATATAATTATTATTGTGCTTTATTAATTGTTGTTGTCATTATTCCTTAAAAGATGAGTAATTTTTCATCACCATCTTAATTAAAAGGTTTTAAAATTTAATAAATTAATAAATTTTTTTCAAAATAATAAATTTTTAGGAGTTATTTCTTGTCGTCGATATTTAATGTAGTATTAATTTTTTTAAAATTATATTAAATATCATCTAATGTTTTATTATGATTTATCGATTATAAAAATTTAATTATTAATATTAAATAAAATATACCTCACAATTAATACATCACGTGCTATATTCTTATAATTTTTGTATTATGATTGAATAAAATATCAAAATTAAATATCATAATTCTAATATTATGATATTTAATTTATATATTTGTGTATAACTTTTAATTTTGCATTCTCACAATTTTTCTATATGATGATGAAATATCATAATTTTAAATTAGTTTTCTTAATTACATACATTTATTAAAATTTTGAATTAAGGTAAAAATATTAAAATAATTGATATTAAATATATGTATAATATAATTCTTTTAAAACAAATATTTAATAATGAATCTAATGTAAAAGTATTACCAATTTTCAATACGAAATATTGTTGAATAAATTTAAACATGTGAATATAAAATTAAAAACCTAACTAATATAGAAAAAATGAAAACTTTTGAAATATTATAAAATTTCAACTAATGTAAATTTAATTTATTTTCAATCATAATAAATAATGAAAATTTTAACAATCATAAAAAAAATAAATGAAAAAGATTTTTTTTCAATGATCCCAAAAATATAAATCATATGTACCAAATTAAATAGTCCAAAATTAGGGTAAATATTTAACTATAATTATGATATTAGAGGATAACAATAATTTATTATTGTATTTATAATGGATTAAGAAACAAATAAGCATTTAAATTCTTCATTATTTATCTATCTATCTACGTACATATTAATATGTGATAACATTCATTTGTTTACATCGTTCTTAAAATATTTTACAGTATAATGACTCTTAAGATTTATTTCATTTATAAAATTATGCCTAAAACTATTTAATGAAAATTGAGTACTCTAACTTTAGAAGAAAATTGAATACAACAATGTAAATAATATTAAAAATATTGAGATGATTTTGATTGTGAAAAGTTTAGTATTTTTATTTTCTGAATGATTTTTTTTACTCCTTAATTTTTATTTCTTCTTAATTTTTTAAACTAGGTTTTAGAAATAAAAATTATTATATATGATAGTTTTTTAATAGTATAAAAGTATATATCTTTATTATTATAATAAATTTGGACACATTTAAAATCCCATGTAAGAAAGTTCAAGATATTTGATTGAATATGTATTAGTGATTGATATTGAACACAAATTTAGACAAACAAAACACAAGTACAAGTTGAGTTTTCTTAAAACCACAAATTACTAAGTTTTAGACCAACATTATATAAAAAACATACTTTATTTTTTACATTTGCAAAGATATTGATTATAGTAGACAAAATTTTATTCGGTTAGTGTAATTTTATTTTAAAAGATTTTAAATTATAATATTTTAAATTTTGATTTTAGTGCTATTATACGTTATTTTAATTCATATATAAATGTCATAAGTCATATAATTAAGAATGATGAATTAAAAGAGACAAATATAATAGGATAAAGAAAAAATAATAATGGATATTGTGCTCCTATTAAAAAAGTATAATGCAAAGGAACCAAGTGAGATAAAACCAATAAAAAGAAAATATAACATACATTAATCACAAAATTCCAAAAGGTTTTTCCTAGTAAAAAAAGGAATCAGTTAAATGAAATGTGTAATTTCCATAAGACTTTAATAATTTTGTTAAACTTTTTTTCTTTTTAACATTGTTTATTTTTTGGGTGATCAGGTTAAACTTTTGATTATACCTTTTCAATAGTTATTATTATTTAGATGTACATTTATCATGATTATATGATCCTGTTTTTTAGTATGAAAAAATTGTTAAAATAATTTTTTTATATTTATTTTTTTAATATATATACGGATTTCATATATATAAAACAACAATTCGTTTATTCATCCAAATATTCTATTTTAAATCAAACAAATATTTATATTCATTTAAATTTTATTCAACCAAAATACAAGATATTGAACTTAAATGGTATTAAGTTATCTCCACCTTGAGATTTGATTGTTACTATAAAAGTGACCGTATTTTTTACTTAGAAAAAAAATTTAATTAAAACTTTAATCATAATGAATAATTAAATATTATAAAACTAATAAAGGAATACAGACTGAAAACTTTTGGACCTTTAATTTCAACAAAATAATACATTAAAAACTTTTAATTTCATAGGTGAGACTTAACTAATATAATTTATAATAAAAATTTACACATTACATTATCCTAATTTTGTTTTACTAATGTGTAAAATTTGATGAAAAATGTAGTTGTTTTTAATATATCATTAAATAAAATTATTATGTTTGACTAAAAATGTAAATTTTATTTTTTAATATACACAAAAATAAATTTGTGTGTATCCATATATAAGTTGAATTGTATAAATTTTGATAAAGTTTTATTCAATAATTAAAATATTTAACATTTTTGGATGAATTATCATTTTATTGTTCATTATTTTTTTTAGTTGTTATTAGTTTTCAACTTAATTTTTATTTAACAACTTAATTTTAGTTAATTTGTTTTATTAATTGTAAAATTCTTATTAACTGTGTCTAAAAGTGATGTGCTTAATTTGTGTTTATTCAGGAATTTATCTATTATGATTATTAAGATAGTTATTTCTGTTACAAAATTATTATATTTACTTTCTTTTTTTCAAAAACTTATCTTCAATAAGTGTCATCCAAGTTATTTATTCAGTTTATTTTGTTAAAGTTTTCAAATAAGTTATTAAATTTTAACAAAATAATTTGTTAATTTATAAATATCTAATTTTTAATACATTCTTTTAATATACTAAGATTTTTTAACTCATTATAACATTGTTGATTCTATTTGTATTAATAATTATGGTTTATCAAAGAATATATAATTTACTTTCTTATGTTATCTTTTTTTTATTAGATTAAATTGTTACTTATATATTTTATTTATTACATATCACAATAGATATTTCAATAATAAACAAAATATTTCATACATAAATTAAAAATCATTAATATTAAAAATATTATTGTTTATATTTACAAAACACATCACACCAAACATATATAAATAAACTGTTTGTCTCATATATTGCACATATAAAAAAAATTAGGTCACATCAATACATGTAAGTATAAAAGATTTTGTTTTAAAATAATGATTGAGTATGAAATTTCTAATATATATATATATTTTACAAAATTGTCCAAATATATGAGAAATTTTATAATCACGTTATTCATATAAGTTCAGTATATCTGATATTAAAAAATTATAATAATTAAATAAGTGTTCCAACAAAGGAGTCCAAATGAACAAAAATTGTTTGTTGATAGGCTCGTGAAACAGCCCATGCTTGTGAAACCCTAAAAGGGTTACTTGTGAAAATAAAAAGACTCTAGCACTGTCTCAAAGGCTCAATTTTTTTTATCTTCTGTTCACTGTTTTTGTTCCTTTTCTTTGTACCTTCACTGTCTCCCTCTTGTTCTTCTTCACTATTGCTCAAGGCTAAGTCATTTTTAGAGGAAACATGCATTGATAGACTTTATCTTCTTCATCTTTCAACTTTATGTCTCCTCTCGTTTTTTGTCTTTTCTTTTTTTCTTATTCTCTGTTTTAACTGAGTTTGGCAGCAAACTTTTGGCAAATTTCTATTTAGTTTACATGACCGACCGTTTGTTAGGTTTACTGTGAATCAACGAGTCACTAGTTTTCTTTAAAATTACTTGCCGAGTCAAACTGATTTTTTTATGGAGCAAGTAACATTTTTTATCTAACAAGTCACTCGCACCAATGATATACCTACAACTAATCCAAGCTAATTCTGATAACAATGATTCCATTAATGCACTTATTCATTTATTTTATGAGCAGTAACAATACTTTTTTCATCATTATTGGTTTAAATTTGTTTGAAAATATAAATTTTGATTAGTCTTATATTTAAATTAAAAATAAAACTTACCAATCTTAATAAATTTTAATAAATTAGATTAATAATAAAGAACGTTAAAAAGTATTGTTAACATTCTCTTCTTTTTATTTAACCTCATTTATCTTAATTATTTTTTATTAAAAAATACCCTAACAATGTAAGATTCTTTTATAACCTGATCTACTTACAAATCACATTATACAATTAATTTGTTGATTTTAATAATAACCATCCTCACACAAAAGTTAATTTTTAACTGATTGAGTATGTAAAATATTTTATACTCACAGTGTAGATCCATTAAAGTTATTTAATTAATCCTCAATCTATATAAATTAAAGTAATTATTTTGAACGAAAGTGTTTTTAGAAGCTATTCTTCAACTAAATCATTTTTAGGAAAATTTCTTCAATGGTAATGTTTTTAGGAATTTGTTTTTTCTTAGCAACTTGTTTCTTTTAATCTATTCTTTTATTTTTTATTTCTAAATTAAATTTTCATATTTTTAAAAGAAATTATTAATAATTAAAAATAACCTTATATCACTATATAAAATGATTATCATAATTTTAAAATATAATTTATAAGTTTAAAATATTTTCTTTTTACAAATCTTAATTATAATATAATTAAATAATTAATATATTTAAAAGTACTTATTTATTATAAATTTTAGTTATGTAAAATAAACATGTATTGAACAGTCTAAAATACTGCTTATAATATATGTAAAATGATTAATTTAAAAATATTAAAAATGAATAAAAACAATTATTTTTCTGTAACGCATTTAAACTTTTTCTCCATATTATTTTCATGGAAAAAACCAATCTTAACACAATTATATATAGAAATTAAATAAAATTAATTTTTATATTTTATACATAGTTATATTATTAAAATATGTGAAAATAATTCTTTCTTGATTCATTTCTTTCTCTCTCTAAATACATAAACTATTTAAATGGCTACGAATTATTTTAAAGCAAATTTGCACAAACAATATATGCCACTGAGTGTGTGGAAATAAGGAAGGGGAAAATAGTATAAGAAAATTATGGCATCTTCGGAGACATAGAATGTAGGAAAATAAAATAGTAAATTACGGTGAGAATTATTATATTTTATATTAATTATATTTAATATCATTCATTTTATTATTTTTTAATATTTAAAAATATTATACTTATACTCATATAATATATTAATCATTTTTAATATTTAAAAATATTACACTTAATATTTCTTATATATTATAATAACACCCTTATAAAAAATAGTTACAGTAAAAAAAAATTGAGAAAGTTTTACCGTAATTTGTTGAAAATAAAATGGTATTATAAATTTCTTGTCCGATACATCTAGATAGGATTCCCTTTTAAGTAGTTTACATTTTAACGGTCAAGAATTCACAGACACTCAACTCACGTGTATGGTCCTGATTTAGGGAAAAAAAAAAAATACAAATCTAAAGAAAATGCGAAATTAGTAGAAGTCTTTTAACCAAACAGGTCTTTGGGAAGGAATGAGTGAGAAGGGAATTGGACACAAAAATATATCAAGATACGAAGTTAACAATGACTGGTCACTTTTTTTATAGCTATGGTTATGCACAAGAGACAGTTATTTAGATCTCTTGTATTTATATATTACAAGATAAGAATAAAATGTACAACAACTACACACACACACAAAATAACAAAAAATGCTAGTTCACATGTATCATAAGATACAAATATTCTGTTATATACAAGGAGCCAAATTTGTAGATGCAGATTATAAGATGCTAGTTCACTATAGAGGAACCAGATTTCTATAATTAAGATGCAAATTACTGTTATAAGAAGCAGATTTATCAGTTCTATATAGGGAACCACATTTCTTTGTTATATACAAGGAATCGAATTCTGCACTTCAGTTCTGTTCACTATAGAAGAACCAAATCTGTAAGCATTTACTATTTAATAATTATAGGTGGGGACAGAACAAGGAGAGTTTTAAATATTTTAGGGAAATGAGTAGCATAGGTTGCTCATCTAATGTTGTGTTCTGAAATGGATTGTTAAGAGTAGAAAAATTTGGTGTGGCTTATTTGCATTAAGGCAAATGTTAGGGAAATGGTGGAAATAGGATATTATCGCATAGAGCACCTTGATGGATGGTCTTTGGTTTTTGTGAAAGTAAGATGGTGGAGAGAAGTATAAGTTATTCATTCAACACACTTAAATTCTTAAAATAAAGTTTAAATTGTAAAATATTAAGTTTGTATAATATTTCTATTTTTTTAGTTTTGTTTTATTTTTTAATTTTTTATTTATAATATTTATGATTTTATTATTTATTTGTGTTAATATTTTTTGTACACTCAATTAAAATTTTTTTGTATCATTTATTAAATGAAGTGAAACTATTTCGTTAGTTTAGACAATATGTTATTTCTTATATTTATTTTAAGAAAAGTTTTTTAAATTAAACTCTTTTTGTGTTTTTTATTTAATTATGTTGATTTGTTATTATTATTTATTTATTCACAATTTTTTATAAATTGAGAAATCTATTTTTATTACATTGATTTTATAATTAAATTTTTTATTTTTATTGTGTTGTTATTTCCTCGTAAAAATGATGGAGAAAAGTACAATCCTTAAGTTCTTCTTGCAAAGTGGAATAGACTGTATTCAACAATGAGGCAGAAGAAGTGGTAAGGAGAAGGGCATGAAGGATACAACACTAAAGTGAAGGATGAATGTTTTTCTTAACTACCTTAGTAATCGAGTTTTTAGTTTCCCGGTGAGATTTCGAGGTATCTCAAAACTTCGGTCTTTTGTGTTGATTATGAAACTAACTTTTTTGTTCAAAACTTAGTTACATGTAAAACTCTTCAGCTACGTTTGAAAATCCATTCCAGCTCCTCTCAACGTAAGTTCAAGGCAAAATATAATAATGGAGTTCCTTATGTGAAAGTACATTAAAGCCCTCCCTACCAGAACCCCTAACATATACTTCACCCCTCTCTAAGAAGGTGTTTTGTTGGAATTAAATCTAGATTCTCTCATATAAACTAAGTTCGACGTGTGTTATCAATCAAGTCACACTTAATAAATACTATAAAAAGGACGAACGTTCTATTTTTATTTTTTATTTTTTTCTTTATGTAACTTTCAATTTTGTTCAAATGACTCTACTTGTTAGTATAAGCTCACGTAAAAGCCACCTTAGCGAGTTAGTTGTCAAATTAGCACCTCTATTAATGTAATACAACTTGTGTTAGGCAAAGGATTAGTATTTTTAGAAATAAATATAATTCTAGGAACTAACTTGACGGCGTCTCTCAATTCTCGGAGTAAATAGTTATTTACTCATTTATGTTATCTACGTTATGCTTCTCATTTAGCTTATATATACACACAACACTCACATCATTAATGATGTATGCCCGTGTAAGTAAACAAATAAAGATTTTGTGGCATTTAAAAAAGTCATCCCAGGCATATTTTGGATTACAATGCTTTTAGGCATGTTAATGGAAGCTTAATCACCCAGTATTACGTACATATAAAATGAACATAAATCTCATCTAGTTCTTTGAGTGGCAAACAAGCAAGACGAAAGTGCTTGTCCAAGTAAGCATATATTCGAGAGAACAAAAACTCACTCTATTTTATACTTACTATCCAAACAAATGCAATCGGTTGCTAGTCCTTTATCCTTTAAGCACATTGCTATTTTGCTAATCTAGATGTTACAAAGTGACACCAACAAAATTAAAGTGACAACAGAATCAACTTTATTTCATGTTCAAGCCTTCTCACTTTACGGCAGCCACCTCCTTATATTGCTTCCCATTCCTCTTCACTCTGCTTAATTTGTGAGATTCCAAGCAATTCTTTGGTGTTAATACAATGGATTCAAGAGTCACCATTGCAATTCTTTGCATCTCAATGCTAGCTTCCACTCTTTTCCCTGTGTGTGGTAAAGCATATACTATAATGCAAATGCATATGCTTATTTACTTGTCAAGCTAGCTTCATTTTTGGTTAGTATAACATTAATCTTCTTTTTCTTTTGTTTTTGTTAATTTCCAGATGCTATAAATCATGGAAGAGTAATTGGGGGTCACAAAATCCATAAAAACTCCCCCATCAAATCCTTGAAGAAGCTGAAAATAAAATCCCTAAAACGTTTAAACAGGTACTTATCATTTCACTCGTTTGGGTACTCAGATTTTGATTCATATGGCTCTCCTTCTTCCCTACCCTTACCACCTTTCTATTCACTAGCACCAGAACCTACACCATCAAGTTCTATTGCTCCTCCATTGGCACCTCCAAGCATAGGTGGCAACCCCTCTCTCCCAGCACTTTCACCTGTTCCAAGCCCACCTCATGCTGTGTTTGGGCCCCCAAGCCCAAGAAGCACTGTTAGCTCCCCACCACCCCCTTATGCTTCAAGCCCACCAAAGCATTCTCCAAGCCCACCAAAGAGTGGTCCAAGTCTAAGCCCACCACCACTAGTGTACCTGCCCCCTGTTGTGTTCCCACCACCCCCTTCACCTTCCGCACACCGCAAAAAGCCACCACAATATGCACTTTGGTGTGTGGCAAAGCCCACAGTTCCTGACCCAATTATTCAAGAAGCCATGGACTATGCCTGTGGGTCTGGCGCAGATTGCAAATCCATTCAGCCCAATGGAATGTGCTTCCAGCCCAACACTTTGCTGGCCCATGCTTCTTATGCCTTCAATAGCTACTGGCAGAACAATAAGATTGGTGGAGGCACTTGTGATTTTGGTGGAACTGCCATGCTCGTCACTGTTGATCCAAGTAAGTATCTATGCCATATATTGAGAAATATTATTATTAAAGTATAATAGATATGTATGTTTAGTATAAAATTTTTTGCACAGCTAAATAATTAAAAATCATTTTTTATGATTTTTAAAATAGTAAATTTATTATATATAATAGAATCATAATGTAAAAAAAAAGTACATATGCTATTTAACGTATGTCTCACATTTTTTGTGTGACAAACTCCCTCTTATAGACTAAAAATTATATAGAATTCCATTAAATATGAGTTTCATTCTTTATTAGGAAAATTTTACTTTCAAAATAACGAGACTCACTTGAATTTCAATTTCAATTAATAAGAGCATATTGAAAAGATAATATTATTGAATGTTACTAGTCTTCATGTCATCTTTTACCTTTGGAAAGTGCATCACGTGTCCTGAAAGTGAGTCTGTGACAATATGTGCGTTCAAAAAGAAAAGGAAAAAAACATATAGTGGCAATATGGTGTCATGGAAACAATTAGTTTTACACATTTTTTTTATACTTCTTTTGCTTAAGCATTTTACTCGGAATTGTACTGCGCCTTTTTCTAAATCCTATCAAGGTAACGATGTTTAATAATAAAAATAGAAATTAATCGAATTCGTCTAAAATTACATTATCATTAATTAGGCATGGCAGCATCTCGAAAGTTTTGGTACTAAAAGCACATTATCCGTAGAGGTAATTACGCAAAAACGCAAAAGATTAATTAACGAACAATATGTAATTAAGTAGCATTTGGAAAATCTAAAACTTTTCATACAACTTTAGTGGACAATTTTTAGTGTAAATCAAAGTCTTTGTCGGGTATTTCACATCGCATGCTGCTTTGCTTTGATGACAATAACATGTCACTTGTTTTGGGTACACATTTCATTTTCACTAACGTATTTTGGTTGCTGTGCTTCAATTTGAACCTGTGGGCTAATGCTAATGTACGTGGTTTTGCACAGGCTATGACAAATGCAACTTCATGTTGACTTAGCTGACACCTTGGTATATATAGCACATGTTTGGAAACATGTTCAATTCTCTCTCATCCCAACATGGATTTTTGATGTAACAATAATTAATTCCCTGGCCCAAGCGTTATTGGAGCTACCTAGGTTGTCTTTTTGCCCTTACTGGGATTATTATAGCTGTAGTATTTGGAAGTATCCTATCTTTTATTGTAATAATTTCATTATTTTTATTGCCATTTTTTTTATCATGTCCGTTTTGTTAATCTTTGAAAATTACCATATCTAACGAAATCAATCACCTCTTTGGGTAATAAACTCCAATAACACAATAGAGTAAGCAATTTTATTTATTTATATTAAAACAAATAAAAAAAATATGCTCCACCTAAATGAGAAGAAATATACAACCTGATCCTTTAAAATGTTATTTTAGTTTTCAAAATTTTCATTTATACAAATTAACATTTGAAAATTAAACTGCTAACTAAGTTGGCAATTTCGATATGGTAAAATTATTCGTTCATTGATAATTTGAGATATTGATTTATTCGGATGGTAATTTGAAGTGATCAAAGCAATACAAACAACATTTTTAAGAATTCAATTACGTATTTACTCAAACAATTTAGATTACTTGAAATAAATATTATTTTATCTACCTTAAAATGAATATTAGAAATAAAAAAAAATAATTTTAAATTTTAGAGGGATGAAAATAAAAAAAAATAATTTTACAAGAATAAAAAATAAAATAAGTTTATTTTATTAGACTTATAATGATTTTAAATTTTAGATGGATGAAAAATAAAGAAGATTTTTATAAAAATCAAAATCAAAATATGTTCATTTTATAAGGATTAAAAATATATTTAAGTCTTTTTTTATAAAAATATTTTTAATTATGAGTCATTTCTTTAAGTTCAATAAACATGATGTGAGATACATTAATGTTTTAGATTCTTTGAAAGTTTAACTTTATCTTATATAGAGCATATTTTGAAAATTTTACTTTGTCCATTAATATACGCAATTAACAAAATTAAAGTAATACATATATAGAAAGAAACTAAAGGCATTAAAGATAATAAAAATTTAAAAAAGAAAAAGAGTATATGTCATTAATGTTAAGGATATGTTTAAAAAAAACATATAAACATAAGAAAAATTTAATACTACTAACTAAGGATCTATTTGAGAGGTTACAAGTTTTTGAGTTCTGATTTTTAATTGTAATTTTTAAAATAAAATGTGTTTGACTAAAACAAAGCTGAAATAGGTTTTAATTTAATTTCAAAATACTATTACAATCATTTTCAAGACAAAAAAAAATATTTATGAATTTGACTTTAGTTTTAGAAAAACACACTCTCACTATATTTAAAAAAACATCATCACCACCAATATCAAAACCATTAACACTATCACCACCTCTAACATTGTTATTGTTATTATTGTTACTACTACTATCGTTGTTCCACTCCATCATTGACAATATTACTATCATTGCCACCACCATTATTATTACTAATGTTACCACCATCATTGTCACCATCCACTATATAAACACATTATTAAACTAATTTTAACAGCATACGAAACTTTCAAAGTTATGTTGTTGTATTCCGATTGAATTATCAAAATATTTTCATAATTTATGTTATTGTACTTCAATCAAATTTAAACATTATCACAATTTTCTTTTCTATCGTAAATCTTAATTTATGTTATGAAATTATTTTTCTTATAATTTTTTTTAAAAGAAGAATTACTCCTTTTCCCACTAAAACTAAACTACTTATTTATTTCAATTACTTTTTTTTATTGTTTTATAGCTTTGAATAATATTTTTCATTTATATCTTTTAATTTTAACTTAATTTAAAAAATATTCTTACGATGCATGCATATTTTCTAATTAAGAAAAACAAAAAAAATCATATCATTTAAAGGAAATTGTTATGTATGCGAATTTACTCAAATAAACTTATATATCAAGTTATTATTACATCTACAAAATAGCTATTAGAGTTGTCTATTAGTTTGCACAAATACATAGCTAGGTCAATGCTTGTCAAATTTAATTTAAACCATTTATCTGTAAATTTAAAATACCTTGTACATCCTACAAAAGAGACAATAAGCAAATGTGTTGATTTGGCATTTAGTTATGATAAATATACCATTGTCTAGTCATTTACTATATATAAAAGTAACAACTTTGTATAAACATAAATTTATCCTTTCAAAATTTCAACAAATTATATACTTTTTTACCATAGAACAAATCTTCACCATGGTTGCCCTTTTATCTTTTTTTGGTATGGTATGCAATTTTTATCCTTGAAGTTACAATATTTTTTCATTTTATTTCAATCTTACTTAATTTGCCCATTTCCACACATTTGTTTGAATTATCTACAATATTACCTTAATGAATATCCTTAAAAACAATTTTCATAGCTAATTATGTAATACTAATCGTTTATGTACAAGTTAATACGAGGATTGACTCTAAAATAGTGATACTTTCGTTATCAATAATAGTGTTGTTCTCTAGCACAACTACTTTTGTGTCTAAAAATTTTGAGGTGGGATTGGGAAAATTTGTAGTAAAAACATTA
The DNA here is from genome assembly GCA_026544285.1 of Pachyrhizus erosus. NCBI lineage: Eukaryota > Viridiplantae > Streptophyta > Magnoliopsida > Fabales > Fabaceae > Pachyrhizus > Pachyrhizus erosus. Next base: position 1,827 of record JAMLFT010007699.1, on the reverse strand, counting down.
TTAGATATTAAGTTTCCAAAAGGTCATATCGGGGTTAAGAGTTTTGATGTTGAAGTAGTTGATGAAGATGAAAATTTTGTACTTTGTATGAAACTTACCATCATCATTGGTTTGCTATAAAATACAATGAAAATATTACTATGTCACACTACATTGAGAAATATCACGACCTTCAGAACGATATCAATTACACAAGAAATTATGGTACATGTCAAGTTTTTTGCTTCCAAATTATTGGGGCTTAAGAGGAGAATCATGAGGAACATCATCAAATCTTCCAGATCCTTTTGCGATAGAATTAAACATCCATACAAAACATTTTCGTTTTATCTTCAAATTCTTTTCAAAGCTTTAAACGATCTTAGCTTTTCACATCTTTTACTATTTTTCGAAAAAGTTTTAAAAACACAATTCATCCCTCCTTTTTGGGTTTTTTTTATGTGCTTTACAAATCTTTTCATAAAATAATCAAGCTCCTTGTTAGAAAATTAGTAACAAATCAGTAACATCTTCTAGTAAGCTAATTCAACCTACAAAAAAGAAAAAAGAAATATAAAACCATTATAATTAAGTTTTTTTTTCCACCAACAAAGGCAATTACAAAGAGTAATATTTTTTTTTAGGCATAGATATCACCAAAGTATTTTTTTTCTCTCCAACAAGGTTTTTTGTAATCAAATCCAATTAACATTTATTACAATAAAGAGAAAATTTTATTAATAATGATTCAATGTAAAATTCTTATCACAATTAGGAAAGAAAAACTCAATATATGTGTTATAAACTCACCTTAGTGCATTCATGAGATGAGAGCAAGACAATCCTTGACACAAATAGCTACACAAAACCAAACACTAAATTTAGACCTAGTTTAATCAATAAAACAACAACAATTAACCAGTTCACAAAGTCACTAGGGCTACTCTTTTTAGACAAAAGAGTGAAATATTAGAGAATTACAAGTTTAAGAGAGAAAATAACAATAATTTGAATAGTGAAGAGCAATTAAAAACTTGTCTCAATAACCTAAAACACGATTTAGGAATTCTAATTAAATATTAGTAACATCTCTTATCAAGCTACAATTAACCTAATCGAAGTCCTGTTCAACATAATAAAGGTTAAATTGAAACAAACTTTTGTAATTATGTGTGGACGTGGATGTCTGTGAAAGTTTTCCTTTTAATTACATAAATTTTGAAATTACTTTCACAAAACCAAAATTACAATTGAAGAATGTAGAGAGAAAATGAGGAAGCAAACCTTAGTGAAGCAAATGCAACAACAAGCAATGGATGTGGTAGCTGCAACAAAGATGGGGCAACAAAGTTGTGATACAGTGTGAACCCTAGCAAAGAAAAAATGGGTGTGAATTCATGAGAACCCAAAATTAAGATTGAAGAACATAGAGAAAAGATAAGGAAACATACCTCAATAAAGCAAATATGGAATAGAGGTACCAACATGCAACAAAGGTGGCATAACAAAGTAGTATGACACAACATGAACCTTAGCAAAGAACAAAAGGTTGTGCAATGGAGATTTTGGAATTGTGTTGGTTTTGTCTTGTGAATTCACTAATGTAAGTTAAAATTGATTTTTTTTAATTACAAGTTAAAATTATTTTAAGAAAAAGATTTTTAATAATTATTAATTCATAGCCTTTTCTCTTTTTTGTAATATACTCACATCATATTTAATAGTATATGTATGTGTATTAAACATAAATTAATAATCATGTATACATATGTATTATTCACCCTAAAATATGTATATATAAATATAAATATTAATATAACTTATATATATATATATATATATTATATA
>JAMLFT010007698.1:0-14521 GCA_026544285.1 Pachyrhizus erosus | reverse complement strand
AACATTAACAATCTATTAATTCATCAAATGAATATTTTTTTATTTAAAATTATGATAATTTTATTTGAAAGTGTACTCTTCTAACTTGTTGTCATTGTCATTAAGATCACGATTATGGCGTGGTGGTATACTTTGGCTTTTCTAATTTGGCCGATCCCTTTGTTTCTTAAATATTATTTATTATGTCCACTCCTTTCCATGATGCAGCGAAGAAGCAGTTGCTTTGTACCATACCATGTACTCTTTCACACTCACCTCTACTTTTTCCAAATCCCAATTTTGCCCTTTCCCCTTCGCTCCCCCTTCTCCTTCTTCTTCTTCTTCCTCCTCCTTTCGCCTCTCTTGCCATCTTCGATCCAATTCCAACGCTCAAAAACACGTCGCCACTCACCTCAACTTCGTCCTCCACGACGCTCTCAATGCCTCTGGAATCGACACCACCCATGCCAGAGTAATCATAATATTAATTTCCTTTTTTTTTTTTCATTACTATCTTATATCCAATATAAACTATATTTAAAGTCGCTTCAACTAAAAGTTAATTCTTGATTCATAATCAATTCTTCAATTCAAGGTCAAACATGTAAACATTTACTTAAAATCACATTAACTGGTATTTCAATGTAATTTTAGATGACTCAATGTGCAAGCAAACAAGTTTGACATTTGTTTATTCCTTTTTTGCCTTAGTTCTTTTTTATAATTTGATTTGTCAAGTTAATTAGAAGCACAAGCACATTTCGGTGTGATGGAAAATTGTTTATCTTGATGTATCTGGAATTTATGAGTTTTGGGTTTTGAGCTTCTACATTCATTCTCATTTGTTGCATTGTTGGTTCATGAGCAGGAAGCTAGGGAGCAATTCTGCTCACAGATTGGGAGATTCACTGATATTGAGAAGGAAACCAGCATTTGTATCAACAGGTGTGTTGATTTGGGCAGAACTGCTCTCTACATAGCCGCCGAGGATGATTCTCTTGTGTCACATTCATCAGTTCCACTTCCTGTGGATGATTTCATTTCGAGATTAGATGATCTTTCCATGGACTACTGTCCGCACTACAGCCCTGAATACAATTCATCACCTGAGAAGTTCTTAGAGAGCATAGAGAGATTTCTATATGTTCACAAGGTATGTACTTTGATTTCATGATCCAAGCTGTGTGCTTGATTCATTTCAGTTGTTTTGTGTTTAATATTTTTGCACAAGTTATCTTAAAAAATCAAAGTAATCTCTAACCTGTCCCACACCTTTTCAATCCTCTCGATTCTAGTGTCCTTTCACATTTATCCTACTTTATGGTGCTGATACCAAAATAATTCCATCTACGTTAGCATCCTCTATTGTCTTTTGTATCTGCTATGAGGACGGTTCATCCAATTCCCATCTTTTTCTTTCTTTCATGCACATGCAAGTCTAGTCTGCCCATTCAGCCCGTTAGGCCCTGTGTTTCTTCCTCCTAGCATAAACTTGTGCTAAGGGTATATCAAATATCTTCTGAGAAGTACACTTTGGATTTTGTGTTTTACAAGAATTTCCACAGCATTCATGATAATCCATTCTTTGCACATCAGGAGCAGGGTGTAAGATGTCTCATGAACTATGAAGTACTAATCTTTATACCAATCAGTTCATTTAAACGTGTTATACTATGTTGGCCTACATAACTGACAGGCCACAGAAACTAGAAAAGCAGAATATGTAATTATCATATGCAGGTTCTGTTGTTTTTCCCATGGTTAAGAACGCATATTGACAGTCTGTTTTAGATTTACTACTTTTATCTAACTCCTTGTAGATTATATTCTTGTAAACTAGTTTCTTCCTTTTACCTTAATGACCTTTCCTTTTACTGATCACTTTCTTGCTGACAGGGTTTCAGGAGAGACAATGCAAATCTATTGGAGCCACGAGCACTTTATATCCACTCGGTAATATACATATCTCATATTCACATGTTGTTTCTGAAGAGAAATCCACGAGTGGAAGACATTTGATAGATTTACTTTGTGATGTATTGAGCAGGTTTTGACCCATCGTTCAGGATCAGCTGCAATGCTATCACTTATATACTCAGAAATTCTGAAAATGCTTCGGTTGTGGAGCCTTTTGTATTTTGATGCTGAAATTTTCTTCCCCCGTGATGCTCTTGCCCTTCCCACAGGCTATCATAAGCAGAAAAGCAAGGAGTCAGACCAAGCTCACATAATGACTTCAGGAAACCTATTAGTTGAGGTAATTTCTGATAAAAAGTGATGTGTAAATTTTCCTAATTTATGGGAGTAATTATTCATCTCTGCCATAACCTAAGAGAAAGAGCCTTGCACAAATGTCTTGCTGCTATGTGACTCAGTGATCATGGATCACGAGTACTACTGGTTGGAGACAACCTCTCCAACTTGTGTATGGCTGCTGGCTGCATACTAAAAAACTTACTCATACCTTGCAATGTTGAAAACCTTGTGTATTGAACCATCCTTAAGGCAATAACTCTGCTTTTTTAATTTTTTAAAACAAAAAAAGAAGCATCTTTTCAAGCATGTTCACAGCAAAATCAGTTCCATGCCCGAGGTTTTGTGGACTTGTGGACCTTCATTTCCACTGGCTGGGTGTTTCAGTAATATCTTCAATAAATTCCAAAGGCAATGGTGCAATGCATGGATGTATGCTAGATATTGGGCATCAAATTTTTGTACTGTGGAAATAGGGGCATGTACCTTTATTACATCTTCTGATATGCTTGTTTGACTTTCTGTAAAGGTTGGTCAGTCTTGTCTTTGCCAATCTCTACCATTATGGTGTTGTTTTAGCGGCTTTAGCCTTTAGTCTCCCTTTTGTACTTACGTTGACCTATATGTGCAGATCTTAAATGATCTGAAGCATGCTTTCTGGCCTTTTCAACATGATCACACCAAATCTTTATTCTTAAGGGCGGCAACTGCTGCTAACTGTGTTGACAGATCTGATTTTCTTGGAGAAAGGTACTTTATATGACCGCATTCTCACCTCTTATTTTTTGTAATCTAATTAGTTTATTTATACAAGAATTAGTTTTAAAGTTTGTTAACTGCAGTGGCTCACAAATTGCATCAGCTAAGGCTGCTCAACATAGGCTAGATCGAGGTGTTTGGACCAGTGTGCGATTTGGGGACATGAGGCGCTCTTTGTCTGGTATGCATTTAATGCAGTTTCTCTCTACTCTTTCTCAATACTCTAAAGTTATTGTAAGATTTTGGTTATGCATGGTCACCCTCCTGCTTCTCCCATAAAATGTTGTCTTTTACCAATATAATTCAGATTTGTACACAGTTCAGATTTGGTTCCTATCCTTTTAGATGTCAAGAAATATCAGACATTATTTGATTTTTTTTATTAAGGATTTTCGTTTGCTCGTTATTCTTTCATAATAAAAGTTTGTTTGTTAGTTAAAGATGTTTTCTGTCTTTCATGTAGTTTTGGATTTTTTCAAATTTGGCTCCTTTAAACTAAGGGTATACCTTTAGAGGGAAAAGTATGGAGTTATAAACAATTTGATTTTCAAATTAATGGTTGAGATTTTGATGAAACACATGCATGTATGTAACAAACACGGAGGTTATTAATATATATTCCCTTGATTTTCATCAAGGGTTATAACTCCACACTTTCATCTCTAAAATGCATCCCTTCACTTTAGAATTTAGAGAAAACAAATCCTTTTTTTCTTGAAGAGATTGATTTACCTGTTGTAATGTAGGCATCCTGTTATTGAGCTTCAAGCTGTTCTGCATCATCTAGTCGAATCAAACCCTGTTAATGTTGGGTTTCAATTTAATCTAGGAAAGCAAGACCCTGACTGTTTGGTCTTTAACGTGCAATTAATAGCCCAGTTGAATAGCAGGGGATCAGCTAAACCCCCAATAGTTGCCATGGATCATGATCCTCTGCAGTTTTTTTATAAAACTGCAGAAGATTTTGTTTTATGATAAACTTAAAATGTTAAAACTAAACATAAAATTTTCTACCATTAGATATTTAGATCAATAATTATAGACGCAATTCAAAAAAGAGCTGCAACTGATTTAGCTTCATGGGTGAGGCCACTTGCACAAGTGTTATGAAGTGCTGTTTAGAGAGAAAGAGAAGTGTAGAGATGCTAAAAACCGTTCATATTGATGATGTGATACAAAATACTGAACCGTTGGTTCTATTTATACTAATATTAAAGATATAGAAGAAATATAATGAAATCTGAAATAGTATAAGCACAAGCCTGATAATATGATAAACAACTAATCCTAATTAAATAAGGAAATACAAACTACTTTTAAGAGTTCATCTGATACACTTAAAATTATTGTATAAAATAATAAATATTTGATAAGATATTTTCTAGATATTCTAACAAGCGTATTAGACCCTATTCCTCTGCATTTGTATTTTGTCAATTTTATTAACATTATTTGAAACTAACGATAATTCATACACACTTTCTTATGTTTTGATATGATCCCAAATATTTTCCGTCTCTTCAGCATGTGAACGTCTTATCCTGTTGAAAAATGATGCAAATGAGTTAAGAGATTACAGCATTCTTCTCTATCACTGTGGATTATATGAGCAGTCACTGGAATATCTGAAGAAGTACCGGGAACTAAAGGTACATTACTATCCTATGCAATCATATGTGACTGCTTTGCAAAGTTAACTGAATGAGGTGTTTACCATTCAATTTTTGCAGAACTCATCTACACAAGAGACATCATTATCAAATTCTCTTAGCGGCCTGGAAGAAGATGCTGTGGATAACCTGATGATGCGCTTGAATCTTGTCCTGATGGAGCAAGGGTGGAGTCGGCCATCTTATGCCAGGAATTTTCTTGGTAGTAACTCTGAACCATGGTAGTTCATCTTACATGTTGATTGAGAGTTGAGACAACATCAAAGAAGATTTGCATCAAGCCATACTGGAAATGAAAGCTGATGGTTCACGGCGGCAACTTTTTTTCTATTTTCTGGACACAACCGTGGGATTTGGGGATACACGCAGCTTAGTTGTTCCAATAGCTTGCATGCATGCTTTGCTTTCATACAAATAAAAAGGTGGTGGCAACTGCTGAAGTGGACGAGATTGTCCAACAAATAAAGACGTTACATTTACACATTAGATTGAAACTAACAACCATATAGGGAGCAAAGAAAATTCTGTGTTACCTGTGTTCCAGTAATCATATAATTTTGTACCTTTTACGCACATTTCCTCTGTCATACACTGAACAGGTTTTCCTCTAACAAAGTAATATAGATATGATAACATGTATAGTAGAATCAGCATTTTGTCATATATTTGAGGAGTGCCGAAGCAAGAAATAGGGATTAGGGAAAAATGAAACGTGCATGCATCCACGTGTAAGTGGATCACAATTCAGTATGCCTATACCACAGTAACAGTAGAATGTCAAAAAATATAAATTTGTATTTTAGAAGACATATGAAACTAGATACCTATTCTTGTAAAGTCATACATTTACATATATTTTAGGAATTGGATGTGCTACTTAGATGTCGTTATGTTCAAGACATTGACAGAAAGAATGCACAGTTAAAATATCCAGAGGGCAGTAGAGATTTTGGTCTAATAATAAATATTACCTTTTGACCATAATAGATTCCAAATCTACTTGGCCTAACATAATAAGTTAATACATTTAGCAATTGGTTTCAAATTGAATAATTATTCTACACGGTTGTTTTTATATTTAATGATGTGATCTTTTAAGAAAAATATAAGGCTTTCATTTAATGTATTTTATAAAATTAAAAATATAGAAATCTATAGAAGTTTATACCTAGAAATTCATAAAAGTGCACAGATTTGAATTTTAATATATGAAATTTCTATTTTATGATATATTTATTTATTCTAAAAACATTTGAATTTTATTGATTATTATTTACTAAAGGAAACTAATTTTTATTAACCTACTATTGTTAAGATTACAAGTCCTGCACCTATCTAAATGCCTATTTGATATAAAAATATATTGTCTTGAATGTTGATAGAATCTAAATTTAAAACTTACGTGCATGTAACAACTAAAAACAAAGACCTTAATTAATTCAACTCTACACTTGAATGAATCACTCATGGCATTTGAATTTTGAATATCCCACAATTTATTTAATTCAATTGGGCTTTAGACCGACCAACACTTACTCGAAGCTACAAAAAAATGGTCAGTTGACAACAAATGAAAGTCCTGCAAATTGTTTCAAACATAACCACAATTAGGTCGGAGACTCACATATACATAATTGAGTCCACAAACGATTAAAGCAAGGCACAGCCCTTGGTAATCCCACAAAAACTCAATACAGTGAATAAATAAACTGGAACATAATCACAAGAAAAGAAAAAGAAATTGCGTCAGCTATGATTAAACTCATGATTGAATCTTCATTAAAGCTAACAAAATAAAATAAGAGAAAAATTAATAAAACAAAATAAAGAAATGAGAAATAAAAAGACTTAGGAAGCTGCTGTATCAGTTAAATAGAGAAGGAAAAAGATTGGGCCAACATCCAAAAAAGGCTACAAGTATTTATAAGCAATATCCTGACCCAAGCAGTTATCGTTCAAAAATCAAATAACCCCACACAAAGCCTGTCCAAAAGCCTTTTTAACACAAACTTATATTATATGTTTCATGGATACGGGTACCATATCAGGTGAAAATATGGGATTTTTCAAAAAATTGAGGATATGTTGTATAAATTTCTAAAAACTTATGTGTGTGTTTATATATATATATATATATATAAAGAAATTACATTGTATAAACTTCAACCAATCATAATGAAAAAGTTAAAAAGAGAGTGTCAAATAAAATATCATTATCATTTTTTTATAAAAATATAATTTAATATACATATAATTAAATTTTTAAAAAATACAAATAAACATGATTTATTATATAAAAGAAGATTAAATTCTTCAATATGACAAAAAATATATCATAATAAAAAATTATAATATATAAATGTTCACTAATAAATGTTAAATATCTAAGTATATTATGATATTACACTTTTTCTTTGGTATTCATCTATGATATCATGCTTTAACATTTTCAATATCATAAAAGTGCACATATTTGAATTTTAATATATAAAATTTCTATTTTATGATATATTTATTTATTCTGAAAACATTTGAATTTTATTGATTATTATTTATTAAAAAGGAAACTAATTTTTTAATTTTCATATTCTTAGAAATTTCAGCTTAGTGAATGATAATTGCTATTTGTATTTGCAAATTTACAATATTTAAATGTAATTCTTTAATATTTCTTATGGTTTTGTATCTTACTTGTATTCAATTTTTGATAAAAGTAGAAAAATGAAGTTTACAAAATAAAATATTAGTTTTATGTATTTTTGTGCTTGACCCCATTTATTATTTTTTTTTATGTTTTTTAAGAAAAGTTGTTGAATAACTAATCAAAAGGAGACCAAAAGACGAAGAAATCATTGTTTCTCGGTTAAACGAGACAATTTTGGTTCACTTAAGCGAGATATTATTGGAAACAAAGAATTGGCTATGCACTCGCTTAAGCGAGATCACTTAGACTCACTTAAACAAAATTGCTCTGGAAAGTCTAAATTGCGTCTAACCTCACTTAAACAAGTCTATATGATTAACTAGAAAAATCAAGACTTAAATGTATAAAAAGAAATCTAGAGCATAGAAAATAAATTATGAGTCTTTACGCTAGAAAGTATAGGATAAGAGATAGTTAGTGGTGACTTCCATGCTTGTGAATTCTTCACCAACAATCTCTTCATCAGCTAAGTTTATTCTTCATTGGGATTCATGTAATCTTTAAAATTTTTGTATAATTACTCTTTTGTTCTTCAATAAAGGATTACTATTATTTTCTTTTATGTTTAATGTTTGTTTGTTTTTGACTTGATCAACCAATTACATAATTCTACAAATTAATTGTAATTAGGAAATTCAATTGAACTACGAACTAAAGAGAGACAATCGATAATTTTTATACCTAAGGATAGGGTAAAAAAGACTGGTCATTATTAAACCCTAATCTTAATGTTGGTCATTAACTGAGCGAATCAAGAAATTGGTGGCGTAGTCAAACAACGTAGATTCTTTCACTTAAGGAATTAAGGCTAAAATAATTTTTTGATTAGTGATAATAATTTTTTAATTGAATACAATTGTATGATTGCATGAAAGGACAATTTGATGAAGTTAAATCCTGATGATTCCATCCATATGTGACAATCACCTACCACATACCACGTGTTTGATAAGAGCACAATCTTTTTGCCTTTCTTGCAATTTAATTTCTTACTTTTTTACATTCCAATTATTACACTCATTCTCATAGTCTATCTTAATTCTAGTAAATACCTAAGTATTCAACAAATGCTTGTGGAAAGATACTTTACTTTCACTTTATTATTTATAGGATATAGTACACTAGCCAGAATTGCAACAGTTAGGTAATACCTTATAGGATGCTACATTGACTTAGGCAAAAAATATTTAGTTTAAGTGAATTTCTTCATAGAGGCCCTCATGAATTCTGCAATTTCTACAAATTCCATTCTCCCAAGGTTTCCAATGGCTTCAAGACTCACCCTAAGTTTTCTATACTTGAACCCAACTTTTGTAAACATTCACAAACGAATTAAAACTCATCCCAACAGTTAACACAAGTTCAAAACAACAAAAATCAATAATGTATTAAACATAAACAAGATTCAACCAAGAAATCCTAAATTCAGAGCATAAGAGGACAAAAACCCTAAGAACAACTAACACCCAATTAAATCAATTACTCAATATAATCAAGCCTCAATTGTTCATAAATAGTCCAAAACCACCAAACCCTAATTAAAGACATCCAAAAAGGATAAAGGGAAAAAAGTGAAATATATGATTGTATAACCTAAGTATTCATCAAATCCTTGTGGAGACGATACTTTTACTTTATTACTTGTACAATCTAGCACAATTACTAAAATCACAACAAGTTTTTGATGTCGTTGCTGAGAATTTTTTTTTCTAACATTTAAGTAGTTTACAATCTTAAGTGGACATTAAAATTTTAATTTTCTGTAATTTTAATTTTTTATTTTATTTTGTTACTAACTTGTGTTAATAGTTGTTCAATTTGCTTGTTAATTAGTGTACATAGGGTACTTCTATTATGAGAAGTAGAACCACTTTTGATAATCCTATTTTCATTCCTAAAATTGAAAAGGTTGCTTGAAAACTTAGTGGCCAAACTAGGAAAGCTAAGCAACTACAGAAGCAAGAAGTATAGAAAGGAAGTTCTTTTGATTCTCTTGACTCATTACCTCTAATCATAGAAGAAGAAACCATGGCAGATGCAAATAATGATAACACTAGTGGAGGTAATGATATTAGAAGGTTGCACTACAAACAGAAGATTGCCCTGTAGAATCTCGACATCGATATCTGAAAAAAATAGGGATGTAAGGAGTGAGTCCTCCGTCCAAATTGAGTTGCACAATCACACGTATAAAGATACTCACTCACTCTTATCCTCATCGTCATGTCCTATTTACTTCGCTGATAGTTGTATTTTTGGGCCTAAAATGTCTTTTGACACTCCAAGTTGTAGAGGTCTTACATAACATATACTCATCATTATTTATTTTCGGGTGACAATTGAGAGTACATATCCTATCTAGTACTCGAATCAGGATGTTATCGACCAACCATGGTAATGCTCCGTATTCGTTAAGGACACTAAGCCAGTTACGTTAGTTCCTCCACATTTAGAGCTATCATAACTTGACACCTTAACACAATTTCCTAGGACTTTTTAAACCTATAGACATTCGTCAGGTATCATTCTATAGTCAACCCATGCAATCTCCAATCTTAATTTCCTTACACATGAATTTATCATAACAATCATCAACTACCTCCATCACCATTGCGACCGAGTCTTAGTCAAATCACTAGTACTAACACGATGACTTTTCACAAGGACACAATGTCACCTTCATCGACTATCATACCAACATAGTCATCGTGTCATCATCTCAACATCAGGCTCTCTGGTTGTCAATCATCAGGTCCTACGACCACAGACACTTCAGTCTCACAATTTATTGACTTTCACAAGACTTACTGCCTATCAATCACTGCATTTCCGTCACTCATCCGTGCATTGAGTCCATTATGTTCACAATTCACAATATCATACTCACCTCTATTTCCAGAGACGACCAAACAAAGTCTCGTCTACTGAGACTCACAAATTAATTAATCTAGGGTGGTCCCGTTGACAATAATGAGTCTGCCTTAACATTAGTCAAAATGCCCTCCTAATGACCTTTGAAAAGTCGTGTTCTAATGATTATATAATTAGGTTTGGTGTGTAAGATTTCATCGACAATTTAGCTTTAATGGTTCCCTCCTCGCGTTTTCTCCACTTTCACAGGGTCTAAGTCATTGAGTGTACGTATTAAGTCAAAATTTTCTTTGATGAAAATTTTTATAAAAAACTCTTCAAATTTTATTTCAAAGTTCCTTATACTTAAAAAGGCTCAAAAAGACCACAAAAATGCCTTTTAATTTCATTTTTGAAATTCTTTCACAAATTTTCTGAAAAATGTTACACATTATTCTTGTTATATAGTCTTTTGTAAATTCACTTATTCTTGTTCATTTTAACTCCAATTTTTATGAAACTTGTTCTCATGTTTAAATATTTAAATCTTATAAAAAAAATTAGAATCCCATGTCAACAATCACTCTCAACCTTTTCAGATAAAAATTTGTAAGTTTTTCTATTTTTTTAAAACATTGATTTTCTTGAAAACGTACGTCTAAACTTTAAAAATTTATTTCTCACTAATTTTAAATCCGATTTGAGTGAAACTTTTTCCTACATTCTTATAATTAAATTTTCTATTCCAGAAACTAGATTTTCCACTTCAACTCACCCTAGATCAATGTAGTTTAAAAAGTTACTCTTAGCTAGACTAGTTTTCACATAAATTATTTATCACATTTTTAAAAAACATCAAAACTTCTTTTCTTTCATTCCTAATTATTTTCACCTCTATATCTATGTTTCATGATGTCAAAATTTAATTTTTCAAATGGCTAATCAAACCATAAATTTTTTTTTTGAATTTTTCCCCTTGTTGTAACAAATTCTTTTTTTTGTAAAACCATCTTCATAAATTTATTTTTATCTTTTTATCCCTTAATCCATATCTTACAAAATTTTTACTAGTCATTACCAACATGTTAAGGGTACTAAAATAATTATGTCAATCTAATCCAATCATTATCCCGTTTTGGATAAATTTTTAAAGTCTCAATCACTTTACAAACTCTATTTTTTGTTGTAAAATAGAGTGGTATTCTAGCCAAGGAAACAAGCAATCACATTTTATATCGTCAAATAAAAAGTTTCTAGCCACACAATCATCACAAAATATTTGTACAAATTTCCCACATCATTATAAGCATTTGTATTCAACATACACATTGCCAAAACACAAAATATCATCAACACTCCACTCATTTGGTGTGTTGTCATATATATCCAAAAATCATCATATAAAAGCAAGCCAACCAAAAAATAATTTAAGGGCTTCATTTCCTTCATATAATAGATGAAAATAGACTAGAATGGGTTAGTAAAACTCCTCCTTACCTAGGTGAAGACTCAAGAAATTTTTTGCTCAAACTTGGTGGGTTGTAGTTATTGTTTCACCAGCAACTCCTCTCCTTCCATCCACTACCAACAAACTATGGATGCTCTAGGGGTTCAAAAATCACAAGAGAAGAGAAGTAGGGGAAGAGGTTGAAGGCTTGGGAGGCGAGTATGGTGACTGCCAATCAACAGAAAAATATGTTGCAAGGAGAAGAAGGAAGCTTTGATGGTCTGAATAGAGACAAAAGAGACCAGTTGAATAACAGGTCCTTTTATAAGACCATTATTAGGTCTAGGGCTAGCTGATTTAGTAATTAATATCATAATCAAATCCCTAATTGATTCAGTCAAAATTTTAAGGGAATTAATTGGCTTGAATTTGGTCTAATCTGGCTTCCAAATTACTAATTTGATGCATTAGCTTAAATTTAGGCCTGATATGATTTTTTCTGATTACTAGATATTTGTAGGAACGCCATTAATAAGTTGACTCTGATAAACTCTAGCATTTTCCAGTCTATTTTGATTTTTTTTCAATTTTTTTCTATTTTTCTTCCTTTTATTTTTTTTTAGTATTTTAAGTGGTTAAAACATCATTAATTCACTTTACATATTTCTTTCTTTGTTTATATTTTATTTATTTTTAATTTTGATTAAATATTATTTCTTTGAAAATTATTAAATAAAAATATCAATTATTTCAATTTATTGAATTTCCTATTCTTAAAAAAAATTGAGGATGTTATAGGTTACAGGATGATAGAAAAACTATTATTGATAAAGTTTTTCAAGACATCTATAAATATCTTTTTCGAGTCAAATGGGGTGCTTTGTTCAAAAGTAAATTATATCATTTGTCTTAGAAAGATATGCTGATAGACGACAAAGTTGGCTGCCTACATCAACATTATAAACTTTGTGCGTTTGTTTTTGGTATAGATGCTGGCGAGAAACCTTCTCTAGATGTAATACACATTAGCACTAGATGGTTCTCTTTGGAGCAAGGGAACTTCTCAAATGTAGATGCTACTCAACATAACACAATTTTTCTTCCACAATGGAAATTTGTGGCTTTGTCTCCTTTGCGGTTCTCCTTTACTATTCAACTATCCTAGTTAGAATTCTTCTTTAAATATCATGAGTTTGGCATAATTGAAGATCTTGATGAAATCGTGGATCATTTTAAACATCAACCAACTGAAGAAGAAATGACTTGTGTTCTTGATGAACTTGTACGCATAAGGAAGACCCTCCAAACTGAATTGAAAGCTCACCATGCTATAGAAGAAGAAATTCATTGTCTACAATGCAAACTTTACAAATATATGGGTCTCAATACCTCTTCAAATTCTAACTCAAACTGAAACAATTTTTTTATTTTGATACCAATCAAGAAGGAGTAGGAGAAGAAGAAGAAAAAGAAGACGAAGATCAAGATCAAAATATGAAGCATGATGTTTGGGGGAGCTAAGAAATATTTGCAAGAGGAGTATTGTTTTATATTTAAGTTTTTTTTTTCTCTTCTTGTATTCTTAAGAAAAAATAATTATTGTTTGACATCATAAAAAAGGAGGAAATTGTTAAGATAACGACAAATCATACCCCTAAATATTTATATTTTGATGTTGAAGAATAATAATTCAGTTTTATCATCTATAACATATGATTAATATTTTAACAATATATCTAGTAGATAGTATGTCCTTAGGTGACTCTTTCATTTGTCTATAAGTTTTATCTGATCATCTGTATCCAATACATAAATATAAATGTTTCTATTGTGTAGAGAATATGTCGAAGAATAAAAAAGATTATCAAAACCTACTCTAGAAGGCTCCTATTCCTCAAAAGTCGCACTTTGATTAGTGTTAGTTTTCTCAGAATAGAAGTATTTATAAATGACAATTGATATTTGATATGAAGTTATAAAAGAAGATAAATAAGTTTTGCTATTTGTAGATTAGGTGACTAGTTAGTGAAAAATAATTAATACAATATTAAATGTTGATTCAAATCTTTCACTAATGGATGACGTATGAAGACTATTGTGAGACAAAAATTATCTAAAGAATGTTGCCTATAAATAAAAAGAGGACTTTGAATGTGAAGATGTGATAAACTTGCTTTAAGAAAGAAAATCTTCGTGTGATTCCTTGTTTTCAAAAATCTTCTTTGTAATTATTTTATCTTTATAAAAAGCTCTTAAACATCCAACATATTTGAGAGTTTGACTCATAAGCATTATTTATATTTTTTTGATACAGACACTAAGAGACATCTGAGCCTATATATTTTTATATACCTGTGAGGTTAAGCCAAAAGTACCTTATGAAATAATATTTGTTGTTGTAGCTTAAAAAAACTAATAAACACTACTTGTTATAGAGTAAAAAGTTACTTGGTAAAAGAATACTTGTAACTTACTGATATAGTGAAATTTGATAATTTTCTAAGAATTAGATGTAACATCAATGATAGAGGTGAATTAGTATAAATTGTTGTGTTATTTCTTTTTGTCATTTATGAACTAACTAGGAAGAATTTTTTTTATTGGTTTTCTCTTTAACGACGTTATTTATTGTTTATTTAACCTATATTTGAAATCTTGTTTATCTTTCTCTTTAAAAGACAAACAATCCTGAAAATTTTTAAACAAAGGTGTTTTAATAAGTTTCTAAAAACATAACTCAACCTTCCCTTTTTGTGTTTTCTCTTTTCTTTACACTTTCTAAATCCTATCACAAAGGAATAATAATACTAACTAAAACACATATACATGATAAAAGTAATAATAATAATAATAATAATA
>JAMLFT010007697.1:0-10946 GCA_026544285.1 Pachyrhizus erosus | reverse complement strand
CGATCCTGATTCTGTTTTGAATACTCTCACTCGTGAAGTCAAGGAAGTTGGCCCTGATGGGCAAGAGGTAGTAAATACTATTAACACATAAAAACTTACCACATCTCTTAAGTGTTGTTCATCACTTACTGTATTTTTTATTGTCGCCCGTAGTTGACTAAGGTGGTGCCAGCTGTATCTGAAGAAGTGAAGGATTCTCTTGTGAAGAATATTAGAAGACGAATGACCCCCCAACCCTTGAAAATTAGGGCAGATATTGAAATGAAATGTTTTCAATTTGATGGAGTCCTTCACATTAAGGTCTTAATTTTTTCTGTTCCTCCTTTTTTTTTTTTTTTTTTTTTTAATTTGGATAGCAAGTTGCCCTTTTCTTTTAAGCATCTAATTTGTTATATGAAGTATTATTGTCTATAGCTTATCTTCCATAGTCTCAGGTTTTATAATGATTTGATTATGCAGGAGGCAATGTGTAAGGCTGAAGCTGCTGGAAATGATGACTGCCCTGTCAAAATTAAACTTGTTACTCCCCCACTTTATGTTCGTACCACCCAGACAGTGGACAAGGTTAGTGCTATCTTCACAAAAATGTTGATATGATAATTCGCTTTTGACCTTAATTGTGTGCATATTCTGCCTTTGAAGATTTGGCTTCAATTTATATAATTTTTGGATGTATGAATTTGCCACTGCTGTTATATAATTTATATGCACAACCTTTTCACTGTTGGGATAATTTTAAGGGCTTCTTTTCCGTCCCTATATCCTTGTTTATGTTTCTGTTAGATAAGATTGGGTGATAATTTTTGATATATTTATAGGGGGTAGTTAATCCTTTTACCTCTTGGATCAATCGTATCTGTGCTTTACACAGTGAAGTTGCCACTTAGCTGCTATGATGTACACATCTGAAAGTTTATCAATTGTTGGAGAAGAGATTGGAAGAGTGATGATGGTGAGAAATGAGATTTTGGAAGAACTTAGGAGAAACTGACTTTGATGTTTTGAGCGGTTTGTCTTTGAACTAAAACGAACCTTACATATATGTATGTTTTCTTTAAGCTTACCACTTTTATAGATTTTCTTGCATATTGTCTTAACTTGGAAAAAAAGCCATGTTCCCACCATCAAACCAATACCCAAAGGAAGTGAGTGAAGTTGGCAAGTAGATAACAATAAACAAGTGGCTGTTGTACTCAATATTCTTACAAAAATCACAAAGGATTCCTTAGCTTTTACTTTTCTCCAACATAAAGATAGTAATAATTTGAATAATTGCTTTTAAAAAAGTATTACAAATTAATTAGCTTTAACAATTGTGATTTAGGTTAGGCTCATGTTTTGTCAAACACAACTAGTCGAGTGACGAAACAATGATAGTTCATGTTTTCTATTTTGGTTTCTACTTGAGTAAGACAGCAGAGCAGAATAATAACATCAAATCAAATAGAGTAAATAAATGTATAATTGCAATCGGTGATTCCAGTTCGGAAGTGCAACCACAAAAAGAAGAATGAACAACTCTATGACTTTTGTTCTGCTAATGCTCCTTTGGGCGTTACACTACTCAAGTGCTGAAGAAACTTTCGATGTTCGCAAACATCTCTCCACTGTCTCCAGGTTTCTCTGATCTTTGTTTGATCGTTGATTCAACAAATTAAATGTTCTTTTGCCACATTTTAGTTTGCGTGTTCTGAAAACGTTATTTTTCCTTTCTGTATAATTTTGATGAGAATTTTGTATGCATGTCTGCTGAGATTAATTGAATTGTTTGTCTTAATTTTCGTTGTAGATATGGTGTTGTGAAAGACATTGCTGACAATAACTTCATGCCTTCTAAAATCCCCGAGGGATGTGTTCCGATCCATTTGAATCTTGTGGTAACTTTCTCTACAATTCAAGGAAAATAGTGATTGTTGATTATAAAGGATGTTTTACAATGCACATAAGTTCTTGTTGTAGCATTCACAATTGTTATATTTTATTTTTATGTTGCCATGCTGTTTGCTCAAGAAACGTAGAACAGTGTTGAATGAAGGGTTAATTAAGATTTTCTAGAACGTTTAGGTTGTTTTGATTGAAATTTGATAGTTTTGAATTGTCTGGTAGAGTGGTAACACTTAACCTAATAGAAGAGGATGTTAATACTACTTTACTTACACAGGCAAGGCATGGAACACGATCTCCTACTAAGAAAAGGATAAAGGAGTTAGATAATTTATCAGAGCATCTGGAAGTTCTTGTAAAGGATGCTAAAGAGCGACATTTGCCTTTAGAGAGAGTTCCTTCCTGGATAAATGGATGGAAATCTCCTTGGCAAGGAAGGCGTAAGGGTGGTGAATTAATTAGCAAAGGAGAGGAAGAATTGTATGATCTTGGAATCAGGATTAGAGAAAAGTTTCCAAATTTGTTTGATGAGGAATACCATCCAGACATATATCCTATTAAGGCCACTCAGGTGAGTTTGTCTTCAATTTTTTCTTTCTTTCTTTGTTGAAGTAGATTTTGATGTTTTAATCTATTTTCTATTACGTCAATTTACACCACTAATAGTTTTGGGGTTAGTAAGGAAACAGTGGTTGACCCAAAGCAAAAGAAGTATGTCATTTTGAGTTAATGAGTGAATGCTAAGATGTGATTCTGATTAGTTGCAGTGTCACTGCATTATTAACTGCAATATAAGATACGGACTTACTTTCTTACATTTGAAAGCTACAAATGTATTTAACCTCACACATCTATCTTATGTGGAAAAATAGGTTCCCCGAGCATCTGCTAGTGC
Source organism: Pachyrhizus erosus (assembly GCA_026544285.1). Taxonomy (NCBI): domain Eukaryota; kingdom Viridiplantae; phylum Streptophyta; class Magnoliopsida; order Fabales; family Fabaceae; genus Pachyrhizus; species Pachyrhizus erosus. The sequence continues at coordinate 8,167 of JAMLFT010007697.1, read as the reverse complement.
TGTTGCATTTGGAATGGGGCTTTTTAGTGGCAATGGAAGTCTTGGACCTGGGCATCACCGAGCCTTTGCTGTAACAAGTGAAAGTCGTGCTAGCGACATTGTGCTGAGATTTCATGATTGTTGTCATAATTACAAGGTATGTTGTAGACTTGTAGTCATTATTGATTTCTAAGGACTTTTAATGCAACACTTTCAAGTGTGTCCTTACAAAATTTCATGTAATCATGACAATTGTAGTTAGCCAATTTCGTGTGTTTAGGGTTTAGGGTTTAGGGTTTGTTATACATTATATAAAATCACCCAAGCTGAATGTCTCACCTATCATGTAATGATTGATGACATTGGCCATGCTTCTGTGTCTGCTCCTTTCATTGATAAATTTGTTTTCCTATTGCTGGAAGGTACTTTTTGTTTACAGTTTTTTCTTGCCATGCCATTGTAATGGAACTTGACATATTTTAAATGAATTGTAATTTCTATATTTGCCTCATGTAAAGGCCATCATTTGTTGAATATGAAAGTTGTCATGTTTTAAAGAGGCTATATGAGGCAATTGATAGGCAACATACATAATTACTTTTTTCTAAATATTTGAGCATGACTTTATGATTATTTGGACAATTTGTGATCTTCAGCGATAGTGTTTGTGCTTTGCTTTTTGTACCTCTTTTGTCTGGTTATATAATTTCTTGAGTTATGGGAGCAGGCTTATCGAAAAAGTCAGGAACCTGCAGTTAGTAAACTTAAGGAACCTATCTTGGATGAGATTACATCTGCATTGGTTGGGCGCCATGGGCTGAATTTTACGAGGCAGGATACATCTTCTCTTTGGTTTTTGTGTAAACAGGTTATTACAATTTTTTATCTCAGCTCCCTTTGGTTTTCAATATTCTTTTCTAAGTTCATAAATAATCATTTGACTGAGGTTGTTGAGATTGATAATTTTCTTTTCTTTCTTTTCAATTACCCAATTTGTGGTTATTTTGACAGGAAGCATCCTTGTTGGATATAACGAATCAAGCATGTAGTCTTTTTAGCCGGCATGAGGTACTTATGTAGTCATGATGTGATGGAATCTGTGATCTAATCTTGACACTTTCCTCTTTGCTTGATTGGAAAAAGTTTAAATAGAGAAAAAAAAAATATAAAGATGTTAGGAAATTATTTAATTTGACCTTTTGATATATGAAAAGCACATTTTGAGTCTTTGATGTAATGTTTCTTCAATAAGTTATTGATCTTGTGATAAGACTAAAAATTCCATTCAAATGGTGTTGCTGTTAACTGGATAACTCTAGATAAGTTGATCCTCACGCAATGCCAATTATGTGACTATTGTTGAGTGGACAATATTATATTAAGGAATGCAACATATTTATTAAGATGTTACTTTCTGTGTGCATAGATTGAATTGTTGGAGTGGACAGATGATTTGGAGGTGTTTATTCTGAAGGGTTATGGTAAATCATTAAACTATAGAATGGGACTGCCGTTACTTGAAGATGTTGTTCAATCTATGGAACACGCGATCAAAGCTGAACAAGGTTATTTGCTGTAAATGAAACTTGTAATATGTAATTATTTATGTATAGATTATCCTTTTGAGGTAAATCATATATTAAAATTGTCTTATCCACAAATACCTCAGGCATGGGCTGCACATGGCAAGCTCTATATATCATTATGTGTGTTGCGTGTGTGTGTACACACATATTCAACATCATTTGATGACCATTGACATTTTACATGTGTTTTTTAGTAGTTTGATCAAACAATTATCTTTTGAGCCAAGAAATTCATTGAAACATATTTAGCTAAGAAAGTCATTATTTGTTAGTTGTAAGTGCATTGCAAAGATGCCTCTAATTGTAGAACAACCTTAAAAAGTTTGCTGCTTTATAAGAACATAGGCCATATTAATTTTGCACTTGTCTTTGAGTGGACATTCGCCATGTAATTTGTGTTGATAAATAATATGTAATTTGCATCTCATTATTTCAATTTATTCCCATGGCTTGTGTATTAATAAACCAGGTTAGGTCAACCTTTTATCCCTATGCTGATTATATATAAGTTTGTATGTGCATGTGCAGGTTTGTGCTCACTCAATGTTTGTTGGTTGAAATTATAACTACTGCAAAATTAGCAAGGGAAATTTTTACTTTACAAATGATTGTGTCTCCTTCTGAAGTCTGTCTCTTGAGTATGTGAATCTTTGACGCATTTCCTTTTTCTTGATTGCTTCTGTAGAAGGACATGCTTCTGGAAGCTTTGAAAAGGCAAGACTTCGATTTGCACACGCTGAAACTGTAGTTCCATTCTCGTGTCTGCTTGGTTTATTTCTTGAAGGATTTGGTGAGGTTTTTATACTCTTTGCATGAATAAATGTGCACAGAATTTCATTTTTCTTTTTGTTTTTACTACTAACAAATAGTGAGTGTGCTTATAGATGTTCTCTTTTGATAATATGTTCAGAGTTAAAAGAAATCTTGAGGGAGCAACCTTTGCAGCACCCTCCAAAGCCTCCACAGAAAAGAAAATGGCGGGGTAGCACTGTGGCCCCTTTTGCTGGTAACAACGTGTTGGTCTTGTATAGTTGTTCTGCTCCAGAGAAATCTACAAGCAAGCACTTTGTGCAAGTGTTACATAATGAACACCCCGTTCCATTGCCTGTAAGCTTTTGTTAGCTTAAATTTACCAATGGGTATGGTCTGGGGGTTGTAGGGTTTCACTTATTGTTAAAAACGTATTGTTATGTTCATCAACAACTCAATTTTTGTGTCATCGTGAACAGGGTTGTGACAACACTGATTTTTGTCCTTTTGAAGTATTCAAGGTACTTGTATAGTCCCACTATCATGCTCAGTATGATCAATGTGTAATGTTAATTATGGAATGTTGTTTAATATTCTGCTATTCTTAATTCTGTGAATTTTCTCCACAGGAAAAAATAGTTGCACCACATCAGAAGCATGACTACCATACGGTCTGTAATGTGAAGCTAGAGCATGAGCCCTCGGGTAGCAAATTTTTGCAAATGTTTCAGTGGCTTTCCTCGCTTGGGAAAGGTGATACGAACCCTAAAGATGAATTTTAGTTTGTTTCCAAGGAAAGGAGCCTCAAATCTTGCGTTCTTTTCCCTTGTTAGTACGACTTAAGAAATTTTCAGACATAGGTGCCTATTCCTTCTAGCAGAGAATCAGTTTTACTTAAGATTGTGTTGCCAGTACAACAATGCCTTTGTTATCTTAAGCTTGGTGCTTGAGCCCTCCTCGTTTGTAGCATCTAATACCCAGGAGAATTTGGAAGTGGAAGGTTTATTTCTATGTCTTTTCTTTTTTCCCTAGTAGCGTCACTTTCAGTACTCGGCGCAAGGATAATGTAGCTTGATGTGTCATACTTCGCTCACTCATTGTTTAAGTAGTAGCTCTCTCCTAAACTCCACTTTTATTCTTTATGAATAAATAGTTGATATTGGACCAGCTAACCTCTGACTTCTACTAATGTTCTTAAAAGAGGATTTTATAGGACAATTAAGCAACTTAGTAAAAAGAACAGAACAATCCTAAAGAATAGAACCCATAGAAATGAAAGATATTTACAATAAATTTTAAAGTCCAAGTCAACAGATAACTATTACGGATTTATAAAAAGAAATAAAATATTTCAAACAAGAAATTTGAGTATTAAAAAAGAAGGATATTTTATTAGAATATAGGTTATTAGAATTAGAAGAAAAAGAAATAATGAATAATCAAGGTAAAACAGAAGATAATCAAACTCATATAAAAGAAAATAATAAGGATAGTTATATTAGCATGTTAAATTTAATCACCACTCATAGATGACATACAGAAATAACCCTTATCATAAAAGAAGATAAATTCAAAATAATAGCTCTAATAGATTTTGGAGTTGATATTAATTGCATTCAAGAAGGGTTAATACTAGTTCAATATTATAAAAAGACTTTAGCGAAAGTAACTAGTGCTAATGATTCTAAAATGAATATACAATATAAATTGTCTAATACTAAAATATGTAAGAATAAAATATGTTATAATACTTCTTTTGTATTAGTAAAAAAAATAAATACTATAATGATTTTAGGAATTTCTTTTTTAATTTTATTATATCCTTTTCAAGTAACTGAAAAAGGATTAATAACTCATACTTTAGGAAAATAAATATGTTGAGTTTATAAAACCTTCCAGAACAAGGAAATTAAACTTATTAAAAGAATCTTCAATATCTCCAATAGAGAATAAAAAGAAACAAATAAATTTACTAAATAGAGAAATTGAATTTAAACGAGTAGAAGAACAACTTAAATCCCCTAACTTAAAAATTATAATAAAAAATTACAAAGAAAAAGTAGAAAAAGAAATTTGTGAAACTAATCCCATAGTCTTTTGGCATAGAAAGAAATATACTATTTCGTTGTCATATATAAAAATTTTTAATGAGAAAGACATACATATTAAAGCCACACTTATACAAATGAATAAACAATATTTAGAATATTATAAAAAAGAGATACAAGAATATTTAGAAAAAGGTCTAATTAGAACTTCAAAATCATCTTGGAGTTGTACAGGATTTTATGTAATGAAAGCCTCCGAACTAGAAAGAGGGGCACTAAGACTAGTAATTAATTATAAACTATTAAATAAAATTTTAAAATGTATTAGATATCCTATACCCAATAAAAATAATTTAATAAAAAGAATACATAATGCCACAATATTTTCAAAATTTGACATGAAATCAAGATATTATCAATAGAAGAAAAAGATAGGTATAAAACTACTTTTGTAGTACCTTTCAAGCATTATGAATGGAACGTAATGCCACAAGGATTAAAGAATGCACCAAGTGAATTCCAAAACATTATGAACGAAATATTCTATCCTTATATGGAATTTTGTATAATATATTTAGATGATGTGTTAATATTTTCAAAAGGAATTAATCAACATAAAGATTATTTAGAAACATTTATACAAATAATTAAAGAAAATGGGTTAGTAGTTTCCGCAAAAAGATAAACATATTTCAAACAACAATAAGATTTTTAGGATATGAAATATATCAAGGAACCATAATTCCAATACAAAGATTGTTAGAATTTGTAGAAAATTTTTCCAACGAAATAAAAGAGAAACAACACTTGTTAAGATTTTTAGGATGTGTAAATTATATAGCAGATTTTATCTCTAATATAACAATAATATGTAGCCCTATATATTTAAGACTAAGAAAAAACCCTCCGGCCTGGAATGATGAAATGAGTGAAGCCATAAAACAAATCAAAGAGATAGTTAAAAGAATATCCTATCTAGGAATTCCGGATCCAGATGCTTTTCTTATAATAGAAATTGATGCTTCAAAGAAATGATACGGGGGAATTCTAAAACAAAAGATTTTAGAAGATTCTAAAGAACAAATTATAAGGTATTATTCTAGTATTTGGCATTCTGCTCAACAAAATTATTCTACTATAAAATAAGAAATACTTTCTATAGTTCTCTGTTTACAAAAATTTCAAGATGATTTATTCAATAAAAGATTTTTAATAAGAATTGATTGTAAAGCGGCTCCAAGTGTTTTAACTAAGGGTGTCCAAAATCTAGTTTCCAAGCATATTTTTGCCAGATGACAATCTTTGTTATTATGTTTTGATTTTGAAATAAAACATATTAAAGGAAAGATAATTCTTTACCATATTTTTTAACAAGAGAATTTTTACAGACATCAGCGCCATGAGTAAGACAGGGAAGATGATTATGGTTCCCCACTAGGACTAAGTAAAAATCAATATGGTTCCTCGCTGGGACCAACTAAAGGATCTTCTTCTACAATATCTGGTAAAACCTCCTCTACAATATCTGGTAAAAGTAAAATCCCTTCTACAATATCTTTAAGTCCTATGACACCTTCAAAACCCACTTCCACATTAGCCGAAATTGTAAGGACTCCTTTTCCACACCCTTTAATTTCCCATAATAAATTTACTCCCCTACAATACCATACTGTTTTAGTAACTCCAAGAGACCTGATTAAAAGCAATACTTCAATAAACCTACCCAGTTCTTCTTCCAAAAAATATCTAGAAAAACCTGGCTACATATTGTTCTAACCTTAGAAAAAGAATGGGTATCCAACAATGCCAATACAATACCTTCAAAAATCTTCCCACCAGACTTCCACTATCTACCAATAGATCCTACCAAATCTCGTATCTTCTATGAATTTATTTTAGTGGATACCGATTCGGTTGAAATTAGTCATACCAAAGATGATGAAGGTAATATACAATTTTCAAAAATAAAGATTGTTAGGACATTATCTCCACAAGATTACATGAAACAAGATCTTTTTCTTGAAAGTTCTTACCCCAATATTACAATTATTATGATTATATGGACACATGGTCTAAAGTTTTACTAATAAATCCAGGAGCTCATTATTGGTTCATATGGTTTAAAAAGGAAATATCTTGGTTCATATGGCTTAAAAAGGAAATATCATTAAAGTTTCCAAAATCGTTCTTTGACTATGGACGACTACTTACCATATTTCTAGAAGAAGTCCATGATGTATATACATATTTCAAACAAAACTCATCATTTGTTTCGGGTTATAATCTCATCTCCTTCATAGCCTCCCAAGCTATCACTTGGATAATGACCTGGGAATATATAATACAAAGTCCTTATGAGGGTGTAGAATTTAAAGTATTGACAAGAAAAATTAAAATCAAATGGTGGAAGAAATTCAATACAAGTTTGATTTGTAAAAATAAGATTCAAGAATGGATAAGGCAGGATTCTCTCCAAGGCTCAACACCATTAAAGCAAGATGCATTATTCTTACAAGAGAAACAACAATTGATGGCTTCTTTGGGTTCTGCCACCTCTAAAGAAGTCTTTGACAAGATATTGCTTAATGTCTCGTCTTCTCATGGGTCAGATCAACAAACCTCTGACGGGGAATCTTCGCAATACACACCAAATCTACAAGAAGAAGATATGTATTAAAAAAGGAGACAAGATTGACAAGACACAAAGCAGAACAATAATGTAAAAAGAAGAATCTACTTTATTAAAGTAGACCAGAAAAGGTGGACAAGACACAAAGTAGAACAATAATGTAAAAGAAGAAATTACTTTATTAAGAAATCAAAGCTTTTTCACAACTGTTTGAATGTCTTCAATCTTATTTGTAAGTGTTCTCTATTTTTCCTTCTTCCTTATTATCTCATATTATGCTATGATCTTTTTAAATATGATTAATATGATTATGAACATATTATTTTTCACAACTAACTTTGATGTTTTGAGTGGTTTGTCTTTGAACTAAAACAAACCTTACATATATGTATGTTTTCTTTAAGTTTACCACTGTTATAGCTTTTCTTGCATATTATCTTAACTTGGAAAAAAAGCCATGTCCCCACCATCAAACCAAATCCCAAAGGAAGTGAGTGAAGTTGGCAAGTAAATAACAATAAACAAGTGGTTGTTGTACTCAATACTCTTATAGAAATCACAAAGGATTCCTTAGCTTTTACTTTTCTCCAACATAAAGATAGTAATAATTTGAATAATTGCTTTTAAAAAAGTATTTCAAATTAATTAGCTTTTACTTATCTCCTCCATCTTCTACATTTTCTTGTTCTTGTTCTTGTTCTTATTCTTCTTCTTCTTCTTGTTCTTCTTCTTCTTTGTCTTGTTCTTCTTCTTCTTGTTGTTCTTGTTCTTGTTCTTATTCTTGTTCTTCTTCTTCTTCTTCTTCTTCGTCTTGTTGTTGTTGTTCTTCTTCTTCTTCTTGTTCTTGTTGTTCTTGTTCTTGTTCTTGTTCTTGTTGTTCTTCTTCTTCTTGTCTTGTCTCCCATTTGAAGCCTACATTTTTCTTAATTAATTCTAAGAGAGGTGATGCAATTGTGCTAAAATTTGGGACAAACCTCCTATAGAAACTTGCTAGTCCATGAAAACTCCTTATATCCCCAATATTTTGAGGAGTGGACCAATCCCTAATTGCCTTAATCTTTTCTTCATCTACCTCTTGCACTTACAACAAATCCTAGTAAGACTACATGATCCACACAAAAAGTGCACTTCTCTAAATTTGCAAATAAGTGTTGTTCCCTCAAAACACTTAAGAC
>JAMLFT010007696.1:0-14524 GCA_026544285.1 Pachyrhizus erosus | reverse complement strand
TATCAAATCTTGTTTCTAAACTCAAAACATGTATTTTTAATAAATATAGTCTCAAATTAGAAAATAGTTGCTAATTTTCTCAATAATAAAGCCCAAAAGACACAAATAAATATATTAAAAATTGACATTTATTAGCCCCAACCTTCCAAAAGTGCCTACATCCATTTAGGGTCAAACTCATCATTTCCAATGGAAGATCAAGACACTGCACCAATATCTCAATAACTTATATCGATGTGAAAGAAAAAATAACTAAGTCGCTAGACCAAAACTTCTTTCAATTGATAGTGCAAAAAAGAAAGTTAGGATATCTACTAAAGTCAGAGCAACAAACCTAAATGTACAAAAGCTTTTGAGAAGATCTAGTTGGCCTTTCACTTGGTTTTTGGATGGTTAAATTAACCATCATTGGCTTAAGCTTCCTTGTACAATTTTATCTCTCCTACTTCTTTTGCTATATTATCTATAAATTGCCATCAAATTATGAATATGTTTTTCACCTACTTGAACCTCATTACTTGAGAAAGCTTATCATTGAGTTTCTTGCATTTGAGTAATTAGTGCACAACAACGTTATATGAAATATATTACAAGGATGCATTAAAGTGACATAATTGGATGTGCACCTGAATTTCAATATTGCAAAGATAAAATTTTCCTATACTTGACCACTACCAATGCATATGCTTTTCGCAACCAAAGGCTACATCTCCCGAAGCCACTAATGGTCTTGTTTTCAAATGAACACAATGACAATACTTCATATGATTAAATGCAAAACGACTATGGAATAGTTTCCCATACCTATCTTAGAAAGGAGCAAGGCCCATCAATAATAGTCAACATCAATAATAGTATCTTAGTAGTTCAAAACTCGTAATCCAATGGCACCTACTTGATGGCATTGACTTGTTGAACAGAATTTTGCATAATACTTGACCTAATAGGGCCATATATTTGAACTCACATGCTTAGAAAACCTAGAAGCTCTATGAAAATCAAATTAAAGTAAAGATCAAAGGCAACATAAGTTTATCCTTCTCAAACATCCAAAAGCAATCGAACCAATGAACATTATATGTAATCCCACTTGATATACATCATATAAACTTGCAATACCTTGTTTGTGGTTAAAAGAAATTGCAAGATCAATATGTTACCTTCCTTATGCTGAGTTATGCTCGACTCACCTCTCTATAGAGAACTCAAAAAACAACAACCAAGTACAAATATTGGCACTACATGACAACATCAATGCCTTAGCATGATAGGCACCATCATTAAAGAACACTAACATAAGATCCATTGGAAGCATAAGGTCCATCAATTCAATAAAATCAATACATTCCCTTTTTAGTCAACTTGTGACTAGACCTAAGATGATTAAAGGTTGACTTCCTTATAGACTTTTACAAATTGACTTTCATTTACCTTTTGGAAGATATATATTGTATGTGACAACTATTTTGTAGGATATACTTTTTCAACTTCAAAGATCATCCTATGTGGCCCTCCTTGAGGATAATTATCTTAGATTGACCTTTAATATTGTTGACTTAAACCCGACTTGGAGAAAATCCTTTCCCTACAACCACGTAGTCTTGCACAACCTCACACCTTGAGTTTTGACATCACTACATGTTAGAAGCTCAACCTTTCTTGGATTGACATCTTCAACTCGACCTTGCCCCCTGAATATCTTTATGTTGGCTCACACCTTAAAGAATATAGCTTGGCCTTTCACAACCTAGGCACTTAACTCGACCTCAAGCTTGACTTTGAACCTTGAGCATTTCGCTTAGTCTCAGGCTATGAGTGTTTTCACCTTATCCTTGCGCCTTCAGTACATCTTAAACTTGGCTAACCTAATCTTTAGTATCTTTAACTTTGGAAAACTAACTTGGGGCTAGAAGGGAGGGACCTAGCACTCTAGACTCAGCGTCTTAACCGTTGAGCTAGAGTAAGTTCAGTGATATTCTAACATTTATAATTTTATTCTTTGTATACAACGAACCTTAAAACCTCCATTGAAGGGTGACGTAGCTCCTTCTTCCTCGAGCTCCCCTCCGCCTACAAATTTCGTCCAATAGATTATGAGCCTTACCTAGTACTAGCCACCTAGTCCTGTACATCGCGAATATAATAAGCAGAAAATGGAAGGACGAAACTCTATATAAACGAAGTAAATGGCGAAAGAAGAAGACACAAATTAGAAGAGGAAATTCTGAAATCTCTATCGATATTAAGTCAAATCTTTCTAGTAGGTGCAGAGACCAATTCGAAAATGAGTTAGTTATCTTTCCCTTTCAAAATTAACTTAAACAAAGGAGGAAACGCAGAACGGAGCCTTTGCCGAAAAACTCGAAGAAGCTCGCCGAAAAACTCGAAGAAGCTCGCCGAAAAAATTCGAATAGGTAAAAAAAGTTTCTATTCTTCAATTTTTCCCTGTTGATTGATTTTTGGGAATGGTAATCGCATATTAAGCCTTTAAATTGATGAAAACATAAATGAACGATTGAATTCAAATTTTTCTCTTCCTTGTCAACCATCATCATTTTCATTTTGTATAATAGGTTGCTACTATTGAATTCAAATGTTAAACTTAGGGAATACTATTGAGGTGAGTACAATTCTGGAAGAATTGCTTGATATGGTATAACAACACTATAGGTGTTGATAAGAATTGAAATTTCAAATTTGAATTCGAATTTGATTATTGTGAATGTGTAAGTTTAGGCTAATAGAAAGAATAAAGAGACAAAAGAGATTTGGAACAAGGAGGGGGAAAGATTGAGTGGCAAAGAAGAGAAGATTAGAAACAAAGGAGAAGGAAGGAAGTAAGGGAGGAGAAGAATAAGTGATAAATAGAGAGAAAGTAAAGGGAGAAAGAACAGAGAGAGAAAGTAGAGAAAGAAGAAGAGAGAAAGTAGAAAGAGAAAGGATAAAGAAAGTAGAGAGAGAAAAAGAGAGAGGGAGAGGAGAAATAAATTAGAGAGAGAAAGGGGAGAAAGAAGGAGAATGTAGAGAGAGAGAAATAGAAAGAAAAATAATAAATAATACATAATAAATATTATAATAATAAATGAATTTCTACTCACTTTTTCTCAAATTTTTATATCTAATTATTTATCTTTCTTTTACTTAATGCATCATTATAAATGCTTTATATAATATAAAAGAATGAAATCAGTATCAAAAGAGAAACAATCTCATTATTCTTTACCATTGATTATTACTATCTATTATAGAATTAACATGTAAAGTTTATTAGAGCTGATTGTCTGCCTCTACTAATAATAGGAAAATTGTGTAATATAAATTTCATTATGACTATCTCTTGTAGACAAAACTTGTACAAGAATTCTAGGTTAGAAGATAAATTTGCAACTCATGAAAATCATAAGTCTTAGTAATGTTAGATGATCCTTTACATATGAGCATTTTGGACAAAGGTAAGGATAAGGGTAAATGCTTGACTCTACACCATGATGGTAAAATGTTTGATGTAAAGTAAATTGATTGAGGAAAAGTAACCTCAGAAATTGAAATAAGTACCAAGAGAATCGATTGTCAGAATGTTGGAGGTAGTTGTCGATTAAAAATACACATGTGTGATTTAAGATTGGAGTACTACATGGGTTGACTGCAGAAGGTACATGAGGAATGTACGCAGGCTCGATTAAGTCATTAGAGGTAGATAAGGTGCAAAGTTGTAAGCGACTCTAAGATAGAGAGTTTTACAAAATCGACTTGACGTCCCCGACAAAGTTAAGCATTACCATGATCGGTTGAGAGTACCCATGTCGATGTACTAGATAGGGTATATACTCTCAGTTATCATCCAAAAATGCATACATGGATTTAACAACACGTTTCGTGTAAGTCCTCTTGGAGTAGAAAATTTTGAGGCAACGAAGGGTCCTATAACGATTAGGAATCATAGGTAGGCACAATATAGTGTGATGAGAGTATGCGATAGTAAATAGATGTTCTCATGTTTGTATGTGTGCTTAAGGATAAATAGTTCACTCCTACAACCCCTTTTCAGATGACAGACGAGTTTCGCCCCTGTTTCATCCAATATTTGAAGACGATACATTTATAGGCTATGTGAGATTTGTCTTCTTATCCCCTGATGTCACACCTCACAGTCAATTCTCCCATATAGACTTACCCATCATCATAACTCAAACCCTACTACCTAGATATGTTGGAGTTCCACTTGATGTACCAGCAGCCCCTATACACACTCAACCCCCGTTAAATTTGAACCCACCAACAAACCCAACTCTAAATGAACCCAATAGTTAAGGAGGAGAGGAAGAATCGTTAGAGGAAGAAGGCCCTTCCGAATGTTTTGATTAAGCTTTATGTAAAAATCTACTAGTTAAATTTTGAAAAAAAACACTATCGTATGTTATGTTGGTCAACAAGAACAAGAAAAGAAATGTTTTGTATTAAGTCGTTATATGTATGGTTTGAAAGTTAAAATTGTTCTTTTTAAGCTAACGAAATTGTTCTTTCAGTTATGGAATGTTTAATACATGATACATGTTTAGTATCAAGAAAGAATATTGACATTATTTTGAAAATGTAATCCTTTGTTTATGAGATCTAAATGACGAAAATTTCATCCTACCATTTTAAATCAAAAGAAATTATTTTCTAAATTATAAAAATTTCAAATATTGAGAAAATAAAAAGGGTGTTACATTGCTTCCTACCTTAATCCCAAGTATGCAATCTCATTTTTAAAGTGTTGTGGCCTAGGATTATTTAGAGATCAAATCATGTTACATTGGTGACTAGAAACATACTAATTTCTTATTAAGTTTCAGTATGCCAAAAACTTCAATTAGAATAATGAAGTTTTATATGGTTTATATCATACCATCTAAAGAATGATTTTGGATAGAAAGATTAAGTTTAAAATTGATCAACAACTTGATAATTTAAAGACATCTAAGGGACTTTTTGGAAGGAGCATGACAATAAACACAAGGGACAAGAAGCAACCTAGTGAGATTTTGATTATTTTTCATAATTTTAGAGAGCATAACAATTAAGATAGTTTTTATTTGTGTTTGCTTTTGTTTTAACATTGCAACTTTTTGGTGGAAAAATTATGGCGGGGATGGTAAAGAGTTACAAAAACTAGCAATGAGAGTTTTAAGTCTTACTTGTACTATTATAGGATGTGGAAGAAATTGAATCATATTTGATCAAGTCCAGACTAAGAGAAGAAATTGCTTAAAGCAATAAAGATTAAGTACTCTAGTCTTTATTAAGTATAATCTTTAACTTGAGATAAGACAATAGGTTAGAAAGGTTAGAAGAGATACTTATGATCCTGTATGTTTACTTAATAATGAATATAATGATGAATGCATTATTAAGAAAGATCATCCTTGTCTACCAATTAATGTTTCTTGAATGATATACATGAGTCCTTCACTCTTGAAGAAGGAAAATCCAGGTAAGAAAATGAAAAGAGATATTTGTTTAACTTTAAAGTTTATAATGTGTTACATGTGAATATAATACTATGTTAAGATACTCATTATTTTTTTTTAAAATAAGTTCAAGAAACTTAAATGCCAAGGCTAATAAGAGAGGAAAATCTTATAAACGAATATGAGAATGAAATTGGATAGCCAAATAGAGATGTAGAGGGGGGAGAAAAAACATTTGATATTAAAGGAAGAGAAATAAAAGCATAAGACTAGAGTGTAGGGTATAAGAAATAGTTATTTGTATTTTGTCATCATATTTTATTTTTAGGATCTTTAAACTTTAACTTTGTACAATCACTACTTTTAGTTGTTTTGAATTATTATTATTTTGTTTTGATCTTGAATTATTTTTTAATTCATAGTTTCATATATGATATATTAAGTTATGTTTCATTTTTGTTTAATGACTTAATTTTACTATAAAATACTATATATTTTTTAATTTTGTATCTTATGATTCGTTATACGATTAGATTCACAATTTATAAAATAGCTCAATCAATTTATGATTTAAATCTCAATTTAATAACTGTATTTTAGTTTATCAAGATTGTTGTTTATTTTGTAAACTAGTTGAAGTCCTTTTTTATTCCTTTATATAACATTCCTTCTCTTATAGAACAAATTAAAAAAATATTTTTAACACTAACCATGAACAAAAGGAGAGTTGGATTTATGTGGGGCAACATGTGAGACTTATTTTAAGTCCTCAAGTGATTTCATCATTAGAGTAAAAAATTATAAATCTAATATAACATGGTAAGACATACCTTAAGTGAGTTAAGAACTAAAGAAAAGATACACCATTAAAGATGCTTCAACAACACAATTAATAAGAGTGAATTTTGATAAACATAAATTTATTTTCAATTTCGTTTCTTTTCTATCACATTTTCTTTGAATTTTTTTTCTTATTATATCACTTATCACATTTATCATATCATTTCTCTATTTTATTTAATTTTTAGCCTTTTCTTCCTTCTATCCATGTTATGTACAGTTTGTCGAGCATTTGTTCCTAAAAATCGATTTCAAACAAAAATATTTTCTTTGAAAATAAAACTAGAGTGTTTCCCACCACCACGGTCTACAATTAATCAACACTGTACAGATTGCAACTACTGCATTTTTCTTACCTTTTCTAAATGATTATTATACTTGCATTTAGTTTCCTCAATCAAATAAATGAACCTTTTTTTTAATGAATGAATCACCAAGGGAAGAGAGAGAAAAGAAGAAATTTTTTATTATTATTCTCCTATTTGATATGGGTCTTAAAAGGAAAGGAAATATTGAAAAATAGTGTGGGACTTACTGGACTTTTGCTTAGTCACGTTTGGAGAAAAAACAAAAGAAAGTAAGTGTAGGTATCAAAATGACTTTATATTTCTTTTTTATCAGAGATATTTACGTTATTTTATTTTCATTTTTTAACTTGTTTTTCTTTTAGTTTCTTTCTTATCTAATAATTAAAAAAATTATTTCACTTTTTATTCTTTTTTCTTTCTTTTTTTTTTTCTAAATCAAACAAATAAAAGAAAAAGATGAATATTAAGGACATATTATATAATATACTCTTTCAAACACACTTTTCTTATTCATTAAAAATTATTAAAAGTTACAAAATATTCATTAAATATGATATTTATTAAATTTTATAATTTTTAATAAATTTTAACTGATAAGATAAAGTATATTTAAAAGAATGTGTTAAAAAATATATTTTTAATATTTTCAAAACAAAATCTCTTAATTTTATTTTTTTTTTACTTTTCCATCAAAATAATACATATTTGACAATCTTTTTTTTTCTTTATTCTTTATTTTTTTTTTCTTTTACTTCCTTCTTCCTAAGTTTTAGTCTCTGACCAAACAAAATAATTAATGGTACAGAAGAGAGTGACTGATCCCAAAGCAATCTACCCATACTCTTCCACTCATGCATGGAGAATCCTCTCTAACTTCAACATCCACTGGATTGCCTTTTATACGTACTCGCTAAAGAGAACATTGACGATACACTGAGAGACTATCACTATTAGTACTAATGGGAAAAGCAAAAAAAAAATGTACTATTTAGCCTATCTTTGACTGTACTGATTGAACCATCAAACCAAGTTTTAAAACAATTATATGAACTACACACCCTTTCCAAAATAATAACAATCTGAATGACAGAAATTATTTCTTTTACATAATAAATATTAAAAAAAATCAAATAGAAATACATCACTAACATTTGTTAGTTTAATTGGCAAAAAATATTTCTTAATTAAAGAATTTTTTTATTTATAAAATCAAAAATATATACAAGTGATTTATTACAATTTACACATTTGCTTATCTAACTAAGTTAGATTTCTTATAATATTTTATTTACACATTTTATCATCTAATTATAATCATTTCATAAATTTTATCATCTAAATTTTTTAATTTTTTTGCATATTTTACTACTTAAATTCTTTTTCACATTTTATCATTATGTTTTTTATTTTTACATATTTTATCATTATATTGATAATAAATAACGTTATTTCTTAAAATTTATAAAAATAACATCATTTTGTTTTTTTCTTTAACTTCTTTTAATAACACGCACGCATTAACAAAATACACGAAAATTAAAAAAATTTGATGGTAAAATTTTAAAAAAAAATAAATAATAAAATTTACAAAATAATGATAATTTAATAATAAAATTTACAATTAACCCTTAATTAAATAAGTCTCAAACTTAAACAATGTGAATGAAAATTAAGCAAGAAAACTTAACCACCTAAACTAGATCTATTTAACTCAATTCAAAGTAGTGAAAGGTGAATATAATTTTTAAATAACAAGAGCGACAGAAAAAAAAAATATAAAAAATAATACATGAATCACTTAAAAGACGTCACACACATGCACCAAATTTATAACTGCGATTTTCTCATAAAGTAAAAGAATGTAAGAATTAAAATTTTCACGAGGAATTTCTGGAGATTCCCCTTAATGTGTGTCCATATATAGAAATGTATATTAAAATGATGAGCATTCACACGAACTTCTTCATCGGATTCTTCTTTCTCTTTCTCTCTCTTCCTTCATCTGTTTTCTATCTTCTCTCCTACACACCATTTCCTTCATCCAATAATTAACTCTGAATTTGTAACTTTTTTAGTTTGCATATTCCATCACGAAGCTATCCATTATCTTTGGATTCTCATTTTCTAGCGGCAAGTCATGCTTTGCCTTATTTTAAATTTTCTTCTTCTGCGCCTTTTTTAATAATGTACAAGATAAGATTGACAGGAATAATCATAGCCAATATTTTAGTTTACTAGTGATGTGATTTTTTGTTTACGTTATAACCAATTTATTCATTTATTTATTTACCATTCAATCTATTCGTAAATATATTTGAGTTCTGATTATTATTGATTTTAAAATGGGGTAATTTTTTTTCCTTGAATTAGAGATCATGAGTGTTCTCATTTTGTTTATGATGCATGACTGTTGTTCATTTAAACAAATTTTACACACGAAGAAAATTGAACACGAATCTTTCTACTACTAATTAATAGATCGTTTCTCGTATATAAATATGACGAAACCTTATATCATTTTATTAATTCTATAATTTTTAAAATAGAATAAATAATAAAGGTGAGAAGAAAAAAAATTAAAGAAAATGATATGGGATGAATGAAAAATTAAACAAAAATATATTTAATTAACCTATTTAATTATGAAAAAAATACATTGTCAAGATTAGATCACTTATTGGATGAATATATATATATATATATAATTTGTAACCCATTAAGTCAAACAATCGAATGTATATTGGTTAAACTCAAGTCTTTAAGAGATGAGCCTTAGATTCGATAGTATTCGAATTTAAGAATACGTGTAACTAAATGCTATAAAAATATCTTTTTAAAAAAAGACAATAATCTTCAATAATGAATGGGTTGAATATTTATCTATAAAATATATTTAATAAATGAGTTTGAGTGATTTTTTATTAAATGAACTATAAATGGATTTAAAAAATTAATATATTTTTAACAGCCAATAAATAAAAATATCATTTTTTTACCCATCTATTCAAAATTTATTCAATCTATCTGTTTGAAACGTAACCAGTAAAAATTGATGTTACACTTGAATTTGTACAAACATGTATGGAACATGTAAACACGATTATCAACGCTTAGATTTCGCGAAGTTCACAAATTCATAACCCATTCCATGCGTATAACTGAAATATAACGAATAAAATTAAACTATATTAACATAAAAATAAATTTTAAGTAAAAAAATAAAGATAAAAATACATTTTAAGTAAAAAAAAATAAACATAAAAATACATTTTAAGTAAAAATAAATAAAAATATATTTTAAATTAGAATAAGATACTAATGTTTTATTTTTTATTATAAACATAATAACGCTTGTATTTATCTTATTGGGTCATCTTATTTGTATTAATTAGTATAAAAATTAAAAAAAAATAATAAAACATTAAAAAAGATATATAGCGGATAATATGATTGTGTGAGAGAGATGGTGAAAGTGTAATTAATCTTAACTGTACAGTCAAAATTAAAAATTAAAATTAAATAGTATAGAATACCTAGCTATATTATATATGTAGTAACTTGTCTTATTAATTCTCACCATATTTGTGTTCCTATCAATCTCCCAAATGACTTAAAAATAATAATTCAAACAAACAATTACACATTTCAACGTATTGTCCCTACTTTTTTTCCCCAAACAAAGATTAAAAATAATGTGAATATTTTGGTAAGCAAATATTATTGCATACATTAGTGTGTGGAATACATTTTGATCAATATCGATGAAAAACACAAGGAAAAAGGAAAATTTAAAAGTAGAAGAAGAGGGAATATTCAAAAGCATATTAACCTCCATATATCAAATTAAAAGGGACTTTTCTTCGCTCTCCTTTCTCTTTGTGTGGAGATGACCCTATCCGGCTAACATTAGAGCAAAACAGAGCTAGCAGATGAAAAGAACACAGCTCATAAAATTAAATATTAATTTGAAAGAATGGTATACATCAACATATTGATCAAGTAAATTATGTATATTCATCACTTAATATAATGATGCAAATCATAACAATGAAGCCAGAAGGCCAAATTTGAGACCCTAACAAGGATAAAATTGACATATAAACCAAATATACACGCATAGAAATGTTTATGTATTGAGTTTCATGCTTTACAAAGCTAGATTAATAACATCACTCCACCAGCAAAAACCCAATCCAGTAAAATAAGTAGTATTAATAAAAGAAAAACTAAGCCTAATTAACAACGAAGCTATGTATACTCTGCACCTGCATACTACAAACTAGCCATAAGCCCTGTCACTTTTGAAAAAAAAAAAAAAAAAAAAAGAAACTGATCTTCAAACTCCACTTGGGGTAAAACTTGAAGCAGGTACACTTTTAATTGCTGAAAAGAAAAAGAGCTCTATATCTGGTGAAGCAAAAAATGCTATTGGAGATCTCTTGGATGAGCATGATGTGATAGTTACTCTTCTCTTCTTAGGAGCTGGGGGACATGTCAAGACTTCTGGTATTCTGAACTTTTTACCCTTTGGTGTGGAACAAACACTTGAACATATATCTTCCTCATTCTGATCATTCTCACCCTTTAGTTCTCCGGTGCCTGAAGAAGTAGTAGGTGTAGGTGTAGCATCATAAACCATTGATTTTTTCTTCTGCTTTCTTCCCTCAACTTTCTTGCTTTTCATTCTAGTTCTTGCAGAAGCTGGTGCCATATATTTCTCAGGTATTGCTAGCTAAGTTTTCTTTTCCCTGAGAAACTGCACAAAGATTAGAAGAAAAACTCAGATTGTATATCTAAAGGGGGGCACACAGAAAAAGACCCTTTTGTATGGTAGAGAAATCTTTTAGTCAGCACTCAGCATACCTTCTGATTTTTAAACAGCAAAGAATCTTCATGGTTGAAAAGTTACGGTGCTGATATAATACAACTGGTGAAAAAAAAAATGAAGAAAAACACTGTCACAGCAACAACTACTGCCACTAGATTATAAATGAGGTTTATATTTATAGGACCAAAAATTTATAGAATAGTTGCTACAATATTTTTTATCTCTTTCATCACCTCATTTATCTTAATTATTGCATATTGGTGGAACTTGATGACAAAGAGTAAAATTTATATAATTTTATAATTTCTAATAAATTTTAACTGATAAAAAAACTAATAGTTAAATATATATATATATATATATAATTAGTATAAAAAAATTTACATTCATTCAATAAAAATTATTGTTAATATAATTTTAAAAGCTATTATAAAAGATTTATTAATTTGTTGATTCTTTAAATTTTTTTAAATTTTTATTTTTAGTTTCTGGTAAATTTTTTAATTCATTTTAGTCTTTCAAAAGAAATTTATTCTATTTTCAGTCTCTAAAAAATTATTCTATTTTTACTTCATAAAAAAATTATTTCATTTTTAGTCTTCACAAATTTTACATCAGAGATCAAAATTAAACAATTTATTTTATTGTTAGTCTTTAAAAATTCTACATCAAAGATAAAAAAAAATATATAAAAAAATTAGAGACAAAATATAATAAATTTTATAATAAAAATTAATAAATTTATTATACATAATAATTTATAATTAAATGATGATATAAAATTATTTTAGAGTAATTAATAGATAAGAAGTTTTTTTCTAAAATTAAAAAAAAAAAAAGAAGTTTGGAAAAGTGGGTTAAAAGTGTTGATGATAAAGTTTTATTTTACGCGTTTCTACCAAATCTTTTCTAAAGCCCCTGAGCCAGATTTCCCCTATGTGTGAACTAAAACCTCAACTTTCCGCTCTGGGTTTTATAAGGTAGCCCCACTTATCATTATTTAATAGCAAAAGTTGGAAAAGAGGAAAATATATATTCTTTATGGTTTTATTTTTCATTTTCTTTTCCTTTAAATTTGTAAACAGTAGAACCTTATTTTTTCTTCTTTTGTCTTAAAAAAAAAAAAACCCGCATACTTCGAGATATATACCACCTAGTAGGAAAGAGAATGATGTAATGAGTGACATATAATGAAAAGAAAGAGACACAAAGAGGGTATAAAATAAGCATAAAAAAGCAAGATACGAAAGAATCAAGATCATTATTATTAACTAAAAAAAATCATGAGTCTACGAATTTGTTTATTCTAAGGTTTGTCACAAATTAAGGACCAAAGTTGTGGCTTGTTGGCAATCAGCAATTGTCCTTATGTTGTATTAACAGAGATCACGTATCTTACCATCGGAAGCTATGATCTAAATTCCAGCCACAATCTGCGAAGACTAAATTATCAAATTAATAATTGTGAAAATTAAGGAAAGTAAACATAAATATATTATTACTTTTGCTTTTGGTGGGTTGGTTGAGAATTCTTACTAATGCAAAATCATAATTAATGAATTCAAAGTTCAAACAATTAGCATGGCCCTAAACAAAACGGACAAGCACCTCAAACAAGTTATGGGTGAGAAGCTATGGAAAAACAACAAAAACAAAAAACTTAACTCAAATTCGGTGCATAGTATTTGTATATGTGCATGTATTTATATATTCATTAAAAAATGTATTTATTTTTTAAAAAAATAGTACACGTATCCTCTTTACAACTTATAAATAATGCACAATGAGTCTAATGAAATCATACGTGAAACACTTAGTTTTTAAAATCTCTAACCATTACCATTAAAGTAGCATTCAAGAGATTGTATCAAAACAGTTGGTCGGATTCTATGTACATGATGTGGCTGAGGTTTACAGTACTTCACACTAAAGCTAGTGGGGTCGTAGAAGTCTATGAAAAAGATTTAAATTTGTTTCTTTTGTAAATATATGGGCTTTTATTTTTAATTATATTGTTAACTCTTGAAATTTGAGATAAATCTAATTTTGGTTCTTAAAGTGAGTAAAAAAGAGTTTAGTTTCTTAAATTTAAAAAACACAGTCTTAATTATGTTTTTAATTTGTGAAATTTGAAGAAATCTAATTTTGTTTTTTAAATTTAAAAATATAGTTTTAGCATCTCAAAGTTAATGTTTAGGATTAAAAATGCTTTTAAAAAATTATTTTAATGTCTTAAATTTAGTTTTTAGGAACTAAAACATTTTTTTAAAAAAATTATAGACTGAAATAATTTTTATTTGAAATTTAGGGATCAAAAGCAAATTTTTTTCTAAATTTTAAAAATTAAAAATAAATTAAACCTATTTTTATTTTAATTATTTTTAAAATTATTCTTATAATTTTTAATCTTTTTATATTAATTATTGTCCTGTGATGAAATATCACTTTATACAATTTTAATTTAATTCCTATATATATACCCCATTTTTATGTTAGTCGCTCTAATATATTCAATTTTTTATATTAATCTTTAGCTTGTTAGTCGCCTCAGGTCAGCAATTAACAGCAACTAAGTAACAACAATGACTAATATTAAAAAATTAAATATTACAGATTATTTAAAAAAATAATTTTAAAAATATTAAAATAAAAAATAAAAATATTAAAAAAAAACTGAAATTATGTTTAAATCCTGAAAAATATGACAATTATATTATTTATACAATATATTTTATAAAAATTTATAATATTAATTATTTTTATTTCTTTATTGCTTCAGTCATTTTATATTTCACTTGTTTCTCTTTTTTATGATTATTAAAAAAATAGGTTGAAATATAATTTTTTATTTTTCATTTTATTTTTTATATTTTAAATTTTCTATTTTAATCCTTTGTGTTTTTAAAGAGACTCATTTTAGTCATTTTTTTTCTTTTTATCAGAAAAAAGATTAAAATGAGTTTCTTTACAATTATAAAAAATAAAATTAAAAATTTTAAAACATAAAGGATCAAAATAAAAATTTTAAAACATGATGGACTAAAATGAAAAAATACAAACAAATAAATAATCAAAATGAAGATCGGAAGAGCACA
>JAMLFT010007695.1:0-14525 GCA_026544285.1 Pachyrhizus erosus | reverse complement strand
CTTTCTAGAAAGGATGTGTCAATAAGTTACATTTTTGAATTTGTTAAAATACATAAAAAAAAATATAACTTATTAAAATATTTAAAAAAAAATCAAGAAAATGTATATTGTTGCAACAAAAGCAAGTAGGTGTGTGTAGGATTTGTTAACACACATCTACTTGGATCTTTAGAGGGAGTATACACTTGTTTTTTTAGAAAAAATATTTTAATAAGTTACAAGTATACATCCACCCATCCACTACACACGCATTTCCCCTTTTACACATACAAAATAAGGTTGGAAGTTCACCATCACCTTTATCTTAATTTTCTTTTCTATTTTGCATAAGCGTGAGGAAACTAAAAGAAAGTCAAAATTTTGATCACTTCATATGTGAGATATTAGTTGTTATTTCTCATTTATGTAACTACAGAAGTTATTTTTTTGGCATTATAGGTTGACTACATGCGAGTACCAATGGTTCTTCTTGTGGTGGAAGTTTGTGACTTAAAATAAGAATTTAAGGTAGGGTTTTCTAATATTCCTCTTAAGATTTTGATTGTATTCTACGTGTTTTGAGTGGGAAAAAAATGGCTTGATTATCATGAAAATATTTAGGAGTTACACTTGAGAGAGAGAGTAAAAGTTTGACATCTTTTATCTCGTAGCTAACTATTAAATATGTCACTATGGAAAAAGATAGTAATTGAAAACTTTCCTTACATAAAGGTCAAGAACATCACATCAAACTCTTATATCGTAAATCTTATAAATAATTAAAACTTGGCTTTCCAATTGCCATCCAAAAGGTTTATCAAAATAAAAAAAAAATCCAAATGTAACAATAATAACATTAATCAAATCTTGATGTCATAATTCTATCAAAGTGTTACGATCCCATAATAAAAACAATGATAAATAAAGACATTAATGAGGCGTAGGCCTAATCTTTAAAAACATCCACTTTATTCTAGTGGACATCACTTACCACCAATATATACAATAAGAAACAAGAAAACAAATGGAGTGAGATACATCTCACTTCATGCTCCTGGTACAAAAATGAAGATAGGTATGTTACACACTTACACATAGAATTTATCTTGCAATATCACATATGTCAAACACATTTACTTTAAGGTAGCCATGGAATGTGATGTGTTTTATGTTTTTAATATTATATGCATGTGGTATCATTTCAAAACTTTTTTGTTAAGTAGCCCAATAGGACATGCAACCAACGAACCACCACACCATGGACATCCGACACTAATACTTTCTATCGGGATAACACCTCGATAGCTCATCAAAGTTATCCAACTTTGCAAGGATACCTTGACCTAAGGGATCAATCATAGGCCACACAAGACTTTCACACTAGGTACCACTTTCAAGGCTAGAGCTAAACTCTTTGTAACCTCCCTAGTTAGGTTCATAAATGTACTTCAAAACATATATGCTTCCATGTCATGATGCATGATTCAAACAAATATGCATGGTCTTGCTAAAATTATCACACGAAGGATCTTACTTCTCATAAGCTAAGTCCCTATTCTTATCATTACATTACACATTCCATGGCATCTCATCACAAACATAAGGTATAATGTGTAACACCTTAAAAGACATACTATAATTTGCATCTAATGTTTTTTAAATGTGAATTTTCTTATTATAAACATAAGACGTTATGTGAGAGTTACCCTTAACATAAATAAATTATTAGATATAAAATAAAATGTAAAATAATTTACACATTTAATACTATTTATTCATCACCTAGAGGTGTTGTACAAAACATAAAGAAAAGAAAAGAAAAAGAAAACATGAACTAAGGCTACCCACATTCTTCTTGCATTTGACTATAGGCTCCATCTACAAGCACTTTCATTTGTTTCTTGAAAAGAGGAAACTTGAAAGTGTGAGATATAATATCTTAGTGAGTGTCCTAAGAATTCTATAGGTAGCTTAGACTCTTCTACCCAACTATCCATTTGTCTAACTCTCAAGGCCTTACCTTCACTAGGCCTCTATCATATTTGCCATTCCTATAGTTGAATACATACTTTTCAATTATGATATCGTTTGTGGGCTTTCCTCTTATTCTCACACATTTCACTATTTCGCTCTTATCATTTTTATAGATTTTAATTCTTTTAGTAATGACACTTCATGCCACACCCTTATTTAACACACATAACATTTCTTAGGTTCTACTATTTTTCCTCTAATACTTAAGATAGTTATATAAGATTAAATGCACGGTTAGTAACACTCTAAAATACTTTGTAGCATTTACCTTACTCATATGACCCTATTCCTCTTATTGCATTAACCCACTCTTAGAGTTTTTTTAATAACTAACATATATCTTGTTCCTTTGTAGCAAGAACAACATACATACACTACAAAATATAATAATACGCTCACAACTTATCTCTATTTTAGTCTACATCCGAAGTCACAATTACTATTCTTGTTTAATAATGACATAGAATGGAAGGCATACACACATTTAACATAATCTCAATACAACACAATCCAACACATTACATCGCAACATTATGCACTGCACGACATCTTTCTTAGTCTCTACTCAATGCACATGTGGTACCATATTTAACTTAAGAGAACAATCAAGATGTGTTGGTCTATCCATAAGAAGCGTCATCGACGTCAATCCTTTTGAGATAGACTACACTACCTAGAATGGTATCCTCTAGTGAATAGTCAGGTGTACTCAGCTTTGCAAGTAGGCTCTAACTTATAAGATGAACATGAGCCACCAAAGTTTTCATATCAAGACTCTAAAACCCCCAATGTCCAAGCTAAACCTATCTTGACCTCCAACATTCGATCCATGTTGACTTAACAACTCTAAAATGTTATGATGTATGCCATATTCCAAGGAAAACACTAGTCCCATTGGACTTCTCATTTCACACAATGAACCTATTATCGTCTCTTACAAGTTAGGTCACTCACTACTAAGATACCGCTTGAGCCCATTCTTACCACCTCATAGGTTAAGTCACTTGTCTCATTGGTATCTAGTTGCATTTCATTCTCAATCTCATTTACAAAACTCATGCATTATATACATTCACAAGCAATTTCCTTCTCAAGCTCTTATGAATTTTATACATTTATCATCACAAGTCTTAGAATATACACTCATGTACTTATATATAGTACAACAATGAAATTTGACTAAGTCTCATAAAAATCAATACATCTTAATTATACACCATTAATCCATTAAAAAACTATCTACAACTAACATCTCTTAAAGCCAATTAATCATAAATATAAAAAGGAAATAAGAATGCCATAAAACAAAGATAGGTTGTCAACATAATTCTAGCTTAGCTAGCTTGATGCCTCGCTTAGTTAGCCTTTACCTTATCTCAAGTTTCACTTCTGGAAGGTATTTAACTTAGTCAGCCTAATTGTTTGCATAATGAGCCAGCTCAATTCATTTCTAAAGGTCTTCTCAAGTTGGTTTGAGCCCAATGGTAGCTAGCCCATATAAATAGGAGCTTGCACAAGTTGGCTTATTAAGCTTGTAAGTTAAAAGGGTTTGATTTGTGAGTTTGCATGCCAACTTGTTGAACCCACATAATATATATAAGGGAGGGATCAAATTACACTAGTGTAATTTTATCAATTATTACACAATTTAATAACTTTGTATAAAATATACATTTTGTAGATCAGATTGTTGAATTATAACTTAATATTATCATGATTGTCTATATCAAATTTTGTAAAAATTGAACAACAATAAAAAAGTAATCAAATGATTCATATTTGAGTTTACCTTGAAAAATATATATTACATCCATTTTGATATATATGAATGAAGTATCAAATAATTTTAGATTAACATAAAATTTTGTATATATTATCTAAGTGAAGGAAATTTTAATCAATTGATGAGTTTTGAAAAAAAAAAAACATCGAATTGAGAGTTATTAGATGGTGTAATATTTGATAAAAGTTACACTAGTGTAGTTTGATCACTTCCTATATATATATATATATATTGAAGAAAAACTAATTAATTGTATACTAATTATTTGCATGATTTACATTTGATAATTAAATATTATTTAATTAAGACATTATACTATTTGACCTTTTTAAATATTTAATTTTTTATGTTCTGTTTATAATTTATAGTTTTTAGCTTTTTTTTTTTAAATTCATGTTTTATTTAGGTTTGTAGGCTACTCTACTAACCTATAAACCAATTGCAAATCGATGCAAACTATCCATGAGCAGTTATTGGATAAGCTAACCTAATCGACACTATATATATGCAACTTTATTCATGTTGAGCTTATCTTCGATTGGCTGGCTTTAATAGCTAACTTTAGTGAAATACTACCTTATACAATAAGCTAATTTAATAGGATTTGTTGAAAGAGTTCTATGCCAACAACTTCAACATTGGCTTGATAATGAACATGAATTGATATAGAGTTATATAAAGTGTTAATAAATTTAGTTTCATGTTGAGATTATTTATTAAGGAGCTTATGGATCTTCAAGCTTTATATTAACGTGCCTGCCAAATAGAAAAAATTGATGATCCAAAGTTATAACTATTTATGTGAACCCTCTACATAAATAGGGAGTGCTAAATTTTTACTTCTAAGAGCAAATTAAAGGAGTTGAGAATAATAGAATTCCATTGAATCTCACAAATGACTAATGTTTCTTTTTAATAAATTTCAAATGATTTTAGTTAATTATGAATCTTCTATAAATTTTTTATCAAACACCAATCTAATTAAAACACACATATGTCCTTTTTTCTTTTCTCTATATTTAGCTAAAAACACAATAGGGTTAAAAAGTTAATTAGGTAAAATTTTTATTTTGTGCATTTTAATGCCAAACATTCTCCAAAGATTTTTTGACATTTCAGATCTAATAATGAGGCTAGAATACTAAAATTCTTCTTCTAATAGTTATACAATAATGAATGGTTAGAAAACATACTAAAAGAGAGAAGGTTGAGTAGTGTGTGTGATTTTCACAAGTTTTTGGTAAACCCTTTAAAAAAGACATATAAAAATAAAGGAACACATTTTTGTAAATTCAGACCTATAAACTGTGAGGGATAAACATAACACCAAAAATGTTTTATAATGGTTCATTCCAACTCTTGGGATACGTTCAATTCTCCTTCAACATGAGGGGTTCCACTAATCAAAAACTTAATGGCAACATGAGTAATGACTCCGCCACTCCTAGCAATACATAAATATTCTTTAATCAACTTTTGACTTCCAAATTAAATATTCTTTTATTGCCACTTCTAGCTAAAATATTTAATCACCTAATTAAGTTATCCCAAGTATTATTTTACACTATGCCATTCCTAACTTCCACAAATCTTTACAAGATATAATGACTCATAATGTGAGGATATGAAACTTTAGCACACGATTACAACTTAACAAAGCTAAGAGTATGAAATATTTATAAAGTAGAATCTCAAGAAAAGATTTAAAAATATAAGACATATGAGAGCTTATAATAGAGTTCATTCAAGAGTTTGTAGCTTTTTCTTCATTGTTTCATCACTTGTTTATGATTTTCATGCACTATTATTTATAAGTAGAGAGAAGAGATGTTTGTTATGACATACAATTATTTTTTCTTCTTCATGTTTTATTGTGCATTAAATGCATGATTCTTCCTTACGTATTCGTATTACAGGTGTTTAGCTATTATCAGAGGAGATATAATGTACTTTGTCCTGTGTCTTTTCCTCTTTTTGCTCTCTGAGCTTTGACAGGTCAACTGCTCTTCTAAACATGCCTATTTCAATTTTTTCTTGTAGACAAATTTTGAGGCTTTTCATTAGGCCTGTTGCTTATCTTCATTATGCTTGTTTTTTTTATTAAATGCTCATTTGAATTTAAATGTTAAAGAAGCAATAAGAATAAAATAATAAATAAACTATGATTTCAACTATCCTTGACATTTGAAAACATGTAAAATTGATTCAAACATAATAAATATGTAGGTAGAAAATAAGTTTGATGTTACTTTATGACGTATGTTTATTTGGGACATATTTTCAAATTATGCGTTTAGGATGTATAATTTTTTTAAAACTTGTGGTACATATATGAAATGAAAATTCCAAATTGACTTATCCAATGTTTTTTAGCGCTTTGGATGCTTAACATTTTTTGCTTATGTTTTATTCGTTTGAGTTGAAGAAATACTACATTTCCATTGTTTAGGAAATATTCTTGTTAACATACTCATCAAACCATTATAATATTATTTTGTTACCATCAAAATAATAGATTTTTGAGAAGCCTAATGTTAATCCATATCTTTGGTTCTAACAATCTCTCCCTTTTTGATGGTGATAAACAATATTGTAATTTGACTTTAAATGCAATTAAATTAAAGAAAAGAATATGTTTTTTTGATATTAAGTCTCCCTAAGTCTAATATTCATGTTTATGCAAGAAAAGAATTAGAGAACCAATTATTAGAGTAAACAATAATAACGAGAAAAATAACAATAATCAATAGAGACATAAAATTCTAAACATATCCTTATGTCATTAACTAATATGATATTTATAGAAAGATACTCCCCATGTTTGATATTAAACTACTTTTATTTCTCCCCCTTTTGGCATTATCAAAAAGATAAGATTGAAAGAAGTATACTATTATAACTACTAATCAGTAGGGTGATCAGGTTGCTAGGGTGGTTGCTATTGAGGTTGTTGTTGTTGTACTTGATGTGTGACACATAAATTTAACTATATTTTTAATGAATAAACCTCAATTTTTTTACAAGATTCAAGTGTTTAAGAAATAGTTAAAATAGAAGAAATAGTTTTCAGAAGAGTTCGATGATTAGAAAATTCTTTTACATGAATTCATTACAAAACCGTCATTTAATCAAATAAGAGTTACATAATTTTTTTTTCATAAATGTGTACAAGGCAAAAATAATTCAAACAAAAACTTAATTGAACATAATACATGTATAGAAAGAATTGAATACATAAAAACTATCCATCAATTAAAATCTTACAAAAGCATCAGTGCATTCATTTGTAATATTGTCACAAAAAATAATCATAATCATGGAGTGCCAATATACAAACTAGGGGTGTAAAAAAAATATAGTTTTAAAAAAAGGATTTACAATGCCCATATACAAAAGAATGGACTAGTCTACCTATACATTGTATCCTAGTTAGAGTTATAGAGGTAAATTCTATTATATATATCTACCTTGTGAGTTGTATATCATTGCCTCAATCTACACAGATCCCTCAGATGGGTCCTCCTCCTCATATATTGGATCGTGAACCCACTGCCCCTCAATGAACTGTGTTTCCAGATAGAAAATCAGTCGGTAAAACCTCAACATTGGTATTTAAAAAAAATGGGAATGTAAGGAGTGAGTTTCCATCCAGTTTGAGCCATACAAATCACATATACAGAACATGCTTGCTTACACTCATATCTCATCGTCGCTTCTTATTTACTTCACTGCTAGATGTATTTTTGGGCCCACAATGCCTTTTAACCTTGCAAGTCATAGAGGTATTACATAACATATACTCATCATTATTTGCTTTTGGATGACGATTGGGACTACATACCTTGTGTAGTACTCGAATCAAGATACTCTTGACCAGCCATGGTAATGTTCCATATTCATCGGGGATGCCAAACTGGTTACGTGAGTACCTCTACCCTTAGAGTTGTTATAGCTTTGCACCTTAACATAACCCCCTAGTACTTTTCAAGCCTACGAACATTCTTTAAGTACCATATTTTAGTCTATCCATGCAATCTCCAGTCTTAATTTCCTCACACCCCACCTTATCATATCATTCGTCAACCACCTCCATCACTATCGCGACCTAGTCTCAATCAAATCACTAGTACTCACACGATGACTTTTCATAGGGGAAAATCTTGCCTTCATCGGCTGTCATAAGTACAAAGTCATCATGTCCACATCACAATGTCAAAATCTCAAGCCTTTAACAACCATTACTTGTTCAAAATTATGTATCAGGTCTTATAACCACAAGCACCTCGACGTCAAATTATGAGACTTGCCGTCCACCAATCACTGTATTCATATCACCTAGTCCATCCATCGAGTTCATTACATCCATAATTTCTCAATTTTCAACACAACACTCATCTCTACTTCTAAAGATGACCAAAAAATGTCCCATCTGTTGAGACTAAATATTGATTTATTTGGGGTGATCTCGTTGGCAACAATGATCCCTCCTCCTTAACAGTTAACTCATTCGCCTAACAAATTTTATAAGTCATCTTTCTTAATTAACTTTTATGTATCCTAAAAATTATCTAATATGAATTGGTGTGCAAGAGTTTATTGAGAATTTAGTTTTAAGGTTCTCTTCTCACGACTCCTCCAATCCTACAAGGTTTAAGCCATCGAGCCTCAAAATTATAATTTATTTGAGTCTATGTACTCATCGTATTCCCAATCACGTTGGAAATTCTTCTAATGGTAAATTTTTATGGAAAATCACTCCAATTTTATTGGGAAGCCCCTTATATCTAAGGAGGCTTAAAATAGTTCTCAATTTTTTTTAAAAATGACGTTACACATTATTCTTTCGTCACATAGTTTCTATAAATTCGCTTGTTATTATCCTTTTAAAATCTGATTTTTATGAAACTTGTTCTTATGTTTAAGTAATTGAATTTTTGAACGAAAAAATCAGAATCCCTTATCAAAAGTTGTTCTCAATTTTTACACTTAAAATTTTGTAGTTTTTTGCTATGCAAAAACATCAGTTCTCTTAAAAATGTCCATTCTCTCTCATTTTAAAATCGATTTGAGGGAAAATTTTTCTCACATTCTTATAATTTAATTTTCCAACAAAGCAACCAAATGTCTCACCCAAATTCATTCTAAATAAGTGCAGTGAAAATTTTCAATTTTAGGTTCTCAAAACGTTTATCTTTTTCTTTAAAGTGACTATTTTTCTTCATGTTAAATCCAAATTGAGTGAAAATTTTTCCTACATCTTTAGAATGGGTTAGTAAAACTCCTTCTTATCTAGTTTATGTTTCACAGATTTTTTAGCACAAGAAACTTGGTGAAAGATGACGCCTTCTGGCATCAACGAGCATAAACTCCTAGCCTTCCAGCCGCTGCCACACTAGCTATGGTTGCTTTGGGGAGGGGGGGGGTTCAAAAATTATAAGAGGAGAAGTAGGAGAAGGGGTAGAAGGGTTGGGAAGTGGGGGAGAATACCAAATGCAATAGAAAAAATTTATGTTGCGCAAACAGGTGTGGGTGGCGTCAAATGCAATGGGGGGAGGGCAGCTGCATAGTGGGTCCTTTTATAGGATCCACATTAGGTTTAGGGTTAGCTAGGTTAGTGATTAAGACCCTAATCAAATCCCTAATTTAGTTGGCCGGTTTGAGGGAGTTAATTGGCTTGATTTTCGTCCAAATTAGTTTCTAAATCTCCAATATGATGCATTAACTTAATGAAATTGATTCAGGCTTGATTTGATTTGTCTTGATTACTAGATATTTATAAGAAAACTATTAATCAGTTGACCAGAGTCAACTCAAGCATTTTCCACCTATTTCTTGAATTTTTGATTTTTTCCTTTTATTTTTCCTACTATTTTATGAGGTTAATTCATCATTAAATCACTTGGAAGATTAATTTCTTTGTCCATATTTTATTTAGTTTTTATTTTTGTGATTTATTATTTCTTAGATAATTATTAAATAAAAAATATCAATTATTGCAAATGATTGAGTTTTATATTCTGTAAAAGTTTAGGATGTTACACCAATGAAGTGACATCCTTTACTAGTTTCTTTTCTCTCAATTTTGTCTCTAGTATAGTCAGCATCGCAAAAATTCTACTAATTTGTATGTATCATTTCTTGTAAATCAAAGACCAATATTAGTAATGTTAATTAAGTATCTAAAAATACGTTTAACTATTGTTAAATGTACTTCCCTTGGATAAGAATGAAGTTTGGCCCATAGACATACGTTAAACACAATGTTTGGTATGGATATTGTGAGGTAGATAAGAGATCCTATCATCCTTCTATAAAGACTTTGATATACTTTCTTGGATTCTTCCTTTATCCCAAGTATTGTTGTAGGATGCACGAAAATTTTCATCTCTTTAACATCTTCCATCTAGAATTTTTGTAGTAGCAGCTCATTGGCGTACTTCATTTGATGTATATGCCATCATATGTTTTCTTGATTTGCAATCCAAGGAAGAACTTCAATATTCCATTATGCTCATCTCAAACTCAGCTTGAAACATTTTAGAGAAATCTTTACAAAGATTTTCATTAGTAGTAGCAAAGATGATATCGTTTACATAGATTTTAGTAATTATAAAATCAATTTTGAAATCTTTGTGAAATAGAGTGGTATCAACTTTTACTCTTGAAAAATCAACATCAACTAAAAATGAACTTAGTTTTTAGACCAGGCATGAGGTTTGTTTTAAGCCATATAAAGATTTATCGAGTTGAAAAACGTGTTTAGAAAAAATGTTAGTCTTAAACCCCAAGGGTTGTTCAATATAAACTTCTTAACTGATGACTTCATTTAGAAATGCACTTTGCACTTAGATTGGATACAACTTCATATTGCTATGAGTTGTAAATAAGAGTAAGATACGTATGACCTCTAATCGTGCCATAAGAGAAAAAATCTTTGTATAATCGATACCTTTTTGTTGTGAGTATCCTTTGCCTACAAGCCTAGCCTAGTTTATCACAACCTTACCTGATTTGTCCAACTTGTTCCTGAATACTCCCTTAGTTCCTATGATTGACTTGTCTTTGGGTTGTTCAACAAGCTTTCAAACATCTTTTTTTGAAACTAATCCAACTCTTCTTGCATTGACTTTATCCATCCTTCACATTATAGAGCATTGTCCACAATCTTTGGTTATATTCCAGATATCAAGCTGTCTGGGCTTGCTTTCTAAAAGATGATTTAGTTCTTACTCTATCATGGACATCTCCAATGACTTAGTATTTTGGATAATAGTGCCTCATTTGGCAATTTCTTTTTGTAGGTTTCCTTTGTTCCTTCTAGATGATTGTTAGATCAATAGATGTCTAACCTTTTGGTTTGGGATTAGACGTATGCTTCAAGTTGTGTAGTCTCATACCTACAAAATCATTTTTTAACTTTAATAATTCCTTATTAGACTAGTTGTCATCAAATCTCACATGGATGACTTCTTCAATTACTAAAGTTGTAGAGTTGTAGACTCTGTAAGACTTAGACGTTTCAAAATATCCTATTAGAATTCCCTCGTCATACTTAGAATTAAACTTGCTAAAGTAGATGTTCAGAATGAAACATTGGCATCCAAAGGGATGAAAATGTGTTATGTTGAATTTTTGTTCCTTCCATAATTCATAGGGAGTCCTTTCCAAGATAAGCTTTATGTATATTATGTTTTGAAAATAACATGTAGTATTCACTACTTCAACCTATAAATGCTTAGGTGTTGAGTTATTGTTCTACATGGTCCAAGCCTTTCTTGTAATGACTCATTTTTTCTCTCTGCCACACCATTTTGTTGAGGTGTTCTAAGCACAAAGAAGTTGTAAGAAATATCATTCTCTTTATATAACCTTAGAAAACTTTCGGCTTGAAATTTCATCCATGATCTCTTCTGATTAAGCAATTTGTATGCCTTTTTGATTTTGAACCCTTTTACAAAATATACTAAAGGCTTGAAAGGATTTGTCCTTTTTGGCTACGAACGTAACTCATGTCCATTTATAATAGTTGTCCACAACGACAGGTCCATAACTTTGACCATTTACAAAAGCTGTTTTGATAGGACCAAATAGATCAATGTGTAAAAACTCTATTGGTCTATAAATGGAAACAAATTTTTTCTATGAAAAAGGTTTTTACTTGTTTCCCCTTTTGACATGCTTCACATAGATGATCCGCTTGGGAGGACAAGTTTGGAAGCCCCCTTAGGAGGTTATGCTTTTTTAGCTTGGAGAGTAACCTCCAACATGCATGTTAAGGTTTCTTGTGTCGTATCCAGTTATCATCTTTTATGAACATGAAACCTGATACACTTTGATCTTTTAGCTCTCTCAATTTAATCTTGTTCAGATTAGTCTTCCTTTGGGTAGTAAACAAGGCAGTCCCACCCTTATTATTGACTATGCATAGATTCTAATTGATAGAGACATCATATGAAACGTCACACAACTTATTGATGCTTCACATAGTGTATTTTAGTCCTTCAACAATAAAAACATTATCAATAGAATTATAAGAGAACATACCTACCTTATTTCTACTATACTTCCTTTCTAATTCCCACTAAAGGTGACTATTCCACCATTCCTGGCGTTGAGGCTTTGGAGGATACATTTTTCTCTCGTTATTTGTTGCGAGCACCCACTGTCCAGGTACCAAGATGAGAGTTTTCTTCCCTTTGTTAAGCAAATATTAATCATGAATAATTATTTATTTAGGTATCCAAATGGACTTGTGTCTTTTCTTGTTAGGTTTAGAGGTTTTTAAATTTCCTCTCTTAGGCAAGTGTTTATATTTGGATGTCATATATCCAGATTTTCCATAATAATAACATAAGGAAGAAAATTTATTATGGACGTCTTCCTTTTTATCATGTCTATGACCTGGCTTGTTAGAGTGATGTTTGGAATATTTAAAATCATAGATAGATTCTCAAACCCTTTGACAAATTTGGAGAGATTTTCCTTCAAATCTCTAACTTTAGTTTGAAGTTTTTCAACTTCATCTAAGTTTAGGTTTGAAATAAAATTTTCTTCAAATTTGGTTTTTTCTTATTCTAAAGCTTTATTGCTAAAACAAAAGCTTCATGTTATTTATTAAGTTTAGAAAACTTTTTCTTCAAATCTTTGTAAGCTTTGGAGAGATGTGGTGAGTTCAAAAGAACTTCATGATAAGCTTCTCTTAAAGATTCAAGATTGGAAAAGTCTACCTAATTTTTTTCTTCTTATTCTAAGTTGGACTCACTTGGAGAGACATATACTATGAAACATAGGTTGGCTTCTTCGTCACTTTTCTTGTCATACGTATCCTCGTCAAGATTCTCCCAAGTTTCCATTAAGCCCTTTTTCTTATTCTTGAAGAAGGTTTTTATTTTCCTTTTTCTTTTTCTTTTCTTCCTCGATGAGCTAAGGACATTCATACTTAAAGTGACTAGGCTTCTTATACTCATAACAATAGCAAACTGTGGGTGTTTTGTCGCTTGTCTCTTTGGAGAAATTCATTAAATAATTGTATCATCTAGATCCTCATTTGTTCATCCACATGGAGTGAAGTTTTCTCAATATGAAAGAAATCTCATAATCTTTAGGGTTTTGCTTATGGATTTGCTAATTGGTGGATTCGTTTACCACTATAGCCTTGGATCTTGAAGGAGACATCTTATTGGCTTTTTGTCCAGAAAGAGCAATAGATTTTCCATTCTTTCTTTCTTGTTGATCCAACTCTTTCTCATGGATCCTCAAGATTCCTATTAGCTCCTCTTGTGAGATTTGTTTCATATTGTTAGTCATATAGATAGTAGTGGCTTGCGATCTCTACCCTTTCGAAAAGGTTTTGCAAATTTTGTCAACACGATTAAAGTTTTCATGGCATTTTGCTAGTGCTCTTAGCCCATTGAGAATTGTCTAGAACCTTCAAAACATGGTTTGGACATCATTGTCTGCTCCATCCTGAAAATCTTTTACCTTTTGACGAGCTGACCGAGCTTTTTTCTTTTAACCGTGTCATTGCCTTCATATGTGATAATAAGAGTGTCCCACGTGTTTCCACTTTTGAATCCACTAGCTATAGAAAATTATTTTCTTAACAAAGCACATCACAAGGAATTTCTTACTTTGGAGTTAAGTAGAAATTTGATTTTCTAGGCCTCTATCCAATCATTCTTGTGAATGAGGATCCCATTTCTACTACGTTCATCATATCAATATGACATGACTAAATGTAGGCTATCATATTGTTCTTCTAGTAGTTGTAATTGACTCCTTCGAACATAGGAGGCTTATTGGTTGTGTATCCTTCGCTCTACATCTTAGGATAATTTTTCCCTTGCATTGTTATATTCTCAACCATTAGAGGATGAGCTTTGATACCAATTGTAACATCTAGGTTAAAATAAAAAATAAAAAAATAAAAAATAAAAAAATAAAAATAAAAAAATAAAAATAAAAATACAAATAAAATAGTAATAATAATAATAATAATAATAATAATAATAATAATAATAATAAGAATAACAATACTATATCATCAAGTAATTTTAAAATGATAGTATCGTAACATCCTATTTTTAATATAGTGAAATTATAAATTTAAATTAGAAAATTTGTCTCTTTTCCTTTTTAAATTAGCGAAAAATTATGATTTAGAATTTTATTTTTCTATGAGAAAAATATAATCTATTTAGTAGATAATATTTTCAAAAGAGAGAAAGAG
>JAMLFT010007694.1:0-14525 GCA_026544285.1 Pachyrhizus erosus | reverse complement strand
GTCAGAATATAAAATTTTCAAGAATTAAAAAATAATTTTTTATGAATTAAACATAAATAAATAAATATTTTTATAAATAAAGTAAATAAATTTTATCAAGATAAAATAAATATTTTGAAAAGAAATGTAAAATCAATAACAAGAAAATATAAATTAGTTTATAAGATTTTCAAAAAAATTTAGAAATCAAAAATATAATTGTTAAAAATTAAAACAAGAAAAGTAAAAGGAAAATAAAAGAATAAAAAGAAATAAAAATTGGAAAAGGGCAGACTGGGATTCGATCCTAGGCCCTATGGATCGAAGAGAAGAAACGGAGCAAAGTGCCAACTGAGCTACCCGTTTTGGGTAGCAAAATAACGTCCCAAGAAAAATAAAAGGTAAAGGCGCTGGTTAAAATGAGAAATAAAACGTGAAATGAAAAAAGGGGTATTGGACAAACTCGAAGGAAGCCACGTTGAGGTCGAAGAGTAGGAAGAAAGAGCAAAGATTGTCATTTGACCACTAGACTCATCGTTGTTTATTTTTATGAATTAATTCTACTTAAGTCTTCCTAAAAAGTGAACATTGTCATTGTCGTCGTCCTGCCACTCTTACACAACCCATACCCTGCCTTCACCTAGCTAGCCCTGCCCATAACCTACAAATTCTTAGACATGAAGAAAGGGGCAAAGGAGGTCTATAAAACCAGAGCCAAAATTCAACATTGAAGAAGAAAAACTGTGAATTTCCTCTTCGAAAATTCTCCCTGAATCTTCACCTTCTTCATTTCCTTCCAATCTAGAAAGCTTCGAAATCATTCATACTATGAACCTCTCAAAGAAATTTGAAGAAAAGTTAAAGGAATCATATATTCGCATTGTCATTGGAGCTTCGTCGAAGCCTCGTCGAAAAACTTTGAAAAAGGTAGAAGGAGTCATTTTTCCTTTAATTTTGATTGACAAAATCATTATAGATTGTTTGAATATGAATTTATAAAGGATTGACGCGTTGAGCTAGAAGAATTCATGAAAAACAAATTAAAATTCAAAAGTTTAAAAATTTGAATTTAGAGAAATTGATTTTGCTTATGTAAATCAATTCTAATAAAATTCTAAGATGAATAGGCTTTGATAAAAGTATTCGAACTATTCTAGTTGTATAATTTCTCAAAATTAGTAAACGAAGTTAGGAATTGATCAATAATAAATCCTATGTTTTTTGTTTTCCTTCTAAGTCTAAAAAAGGCTTAAACTGTAGTAAAAGCAGTGAAAATAACTTTCTGAATTCAACTAGGAAGGGTTTGGGTTTTATTAAATAAACTTAGAATAAGGAGGAAGAAGGGAATGAAGAATTTTAAACCGTTTTTCAAGCGCCAAAGACCTCTGGTTCAAAGGTTGAAGAAGAAGGATTCTCAAATGACCATTTTGCCCCTAGGATAAAAAAATTACTAAAATACCCCTAGTTAGAATTTTTGAAATTTCTTTGCCATTTCTCTATTTAAATTTTTTAAACAAAAATAGAGGGTAGTGCTTCTCCTATATAAGAATACTGTTACAAATCTCCAAAAGATTTAAGGGAATTTAACCTCAATTTTTATAAAAATTACAAAAATACCCCTATTTTAAAAATTTGAAATCTTAACTATTTTATTATTTAGAATTAGGGAAATTTTCGTCACAAACTTTTATGTGTGAACCTAGAATAATTATTTCATTTTTTTAATTTGAAAATTCTTAGAAAATAAACTTTTATCCCAAAATGACTAAAATACCCCTATGTTATAAAATTAAAATTTATAATTGTTTGATCATTCTAAGTTCAAAGAAAAATAGACTAGGCATACCCTAGTGATAGTAGGAATCTCTATGACATTCTTAATGATTAGAAAAGTGAAGAGAAATCCTTAAAGGAATAAATTTTATGAAATGACCAAAATACCCCTCTTAAGAGAAAATTACTAAAATATTCTTTTGCAGGAAAATTTTCCAAACTAATTCAAACAAAGATTCAAAACCTTTTTAAAATCTACCTCTTCCATATAAATATATATAGGTAGAAAGGAATTTTGAAAGGAGAAGTGTAAAATGACCATTTTGCCCCTATCTTGTTGTTTGATTATAATGTGTATTGTTAATTATTGTGATCATTGATTATGATTTTAAATGTATTGAATTGATAATAGAGATATGATTTACTACCTATATTGCTAATAGAGGTTACATATTCCTGATAGTTGTTCATATAAGACAGTAAAATTCTAAAGTAACTCTAGGATAGAAGATGAACTGAGAAATGCTTAGACAAATATAGAATGATTATTATATAAGAATGAAAGATGGATGTTATCCATAGATATCTGAACATGTCATCAAAACCAAGATGGATTGATAGTAGAGTAGATAGATAAAATAAGGAAGGTGGATAGAATTGAAAAATCCTAACGAGTGACAAATAAGAATAGAGATCATAAACGTTGACCACAAAAGATACTTGAGGAATATCGCAGGCTCTAGTGAGACCATGGGGGTAGATAAGGTGCCAAGTTGTGAACCGTTCAAAGTGAAGAGGGTGTCACAGAACCGGATTGGCGTCCCCAACAAAGCAAAGCATTACCAAGATTCAGTTGAGAGTATTTTGGATCCAATGCCTGGCAGGATATGTACTCCTAATCATTAACCTAAGATTTGCAAACATGGATTATTATTGATATGCTTGTGTAAGTCCTCTGAGAGTTAATAGTATTGGAGGCTGCAAAGGGTTCTAAATCGAGTAGAATCCCTAATTAGGCATGTTACGGTGAGATGAGAGTCTACATTGGTTATAAACACTTTATATATGTATGTGTTTGCCTAAGGATAAATGGCTTACTCCTACAATTCCCATATTTTTCCAAATACAGATAGCAGAAGAATTTTAACCCTTATTTCACCTATCCATAATACCTTGGAAGGCAGATGGACTCATGATAGAATACAGGGACATGATGCCTTTATCGGCTATGTTAGGTTTGCCCTTAGACCTACCAACATCATAGTTCCATGACAATTTCATCATATAGATATACCTATAGTTCTATCTTAGATTTCACCTCCTAGATTTACTAGTGTTCCTACAACACGAAAACAACCTCGGGCTTCTCCACACCCACAGTCCTCCATGGGTTCAATTCGAGCAAACAATCCAGAATGGAGGGAAGATTTTTTAGAGGAAGAAGATCCTTCTGGAAGATCTGACTAGATGATTTGGATATGGAAAACTATCTTAGATGTTATCTTCTTTTATCCACTAAAACATTATGGGATTAGTTGGTATCAGAGCAGTTCGAACCCTAAAAGCCTATGGAATTAGATAAAACTAGGTAAAACCTATTAAGCCACACTACTTGGGTAGTAGTGTCAAATGTTTGACGAAATGTTGATTGATAAAATCACGTGAATGACTTGGTTGAACATAACAATGTATGCATCAAGCAACATTGTCAAGTAAAATTTGTGTGTTGGACAATTGATAAGTTATTAGAAGTCGAATAGTAATGTTGGGATTGTTTGTTGCATTGACAGGACACTATGGCAGGAAGACCCTCAAGTAATAACACTCAACAAGTATTGGAACGCATAACACAAGTCTTAGAGCATATGACTCAAGAAAGAAATGAAGAACCAATAGAATATCGTAGCCTTCAAAAGGAATAACCCAACTCGATTCAAGGGATTCTTTGACCTTGAAGGAGCCTAGAATTGGGTAACAAAAATTGAGAAGATTCTTTTGGCAATGTCTTGTTGGGAAGAACACAAAGTTCACTTTGTGACTTTCATGTTTACTGAAGAGGTTGAAAATTGGTGGAGGAGATAGTAAAGCCAACTCTTTGTTAGACTAGCATTGTTTACCCTAGGAGATCTTCAAACAAAAATTCTTAGACAAATAATTCCCTGTCGTTTACAGAGAAAAGAAGGCAAGAAAATTTTTGGAACTGAAAAAAGAAAACATTTTGGAACTGAGGATGAGCAGGAAATTTGCTCACAATTTGAGAATGAACTAAGGGCCACTATAAAACAAGCCATAGGCTATCTTCAGATTTATGACTTTCCTACTTTAGTCAGCAAATGTAAAATCTATGAGGAAGACACAAACACCCGCAAGATATAATGGAAGGCCGGAAGATCACAAAGGCATTTCAAAAGGACTCTAAGTCATTTAAAATAGCCATATTAGAGACCGTCGATATGAAAATGGGTCAAGTAGGCCCAATCAGTTTGTAGGGAGCTCCAAGCCAATAATTTCACACTCCGCAACTGGCACACCGATAAAATGTTTTAAATGTGGTGGGCCACACTATTTAAGAGGTTTTCCTAAGAAAAAATATTACTTACCACAATTGTGAAAAAATTGGACACCTGGCCAAGGATCGTTGATCTTTGAAGAAGGAGGCATCAAGTGCAAAGAAGTCGACCAAAAGTCAGGAGAAACCAAGGGTGATCGGGAAAGTCTTCACCATGAATGGATCTAAGGCAGCCATATCCAATGATCTAATTAACGGTAAGTGTATCATACTTGATAAACTCCTAGATGTACTTTACGATTTGGGTGCTAATCATTCTTTCATATCCCATGAATGTGCCAAATATTTAGCTTTACCTTAACACCATTATCATACGAATTAACTGTACATACCTCTAACAATAAGCCTATAACTACTAACCTAGCTTGTATAAAGTGTCCAATAGTATTAGAAGGTCAAAGCTTTCTAATCAATTTAATATGCCTTCCCCTATCCAACTTGGATTTAGTGTTAGGAATGGATTGGTTATCTTCTAACCATATCATCCTGGATTGCCATCACAAGACACTAAATCTTGGTACCCTAGATCTTGAGCCCTCAAATCTTAAGACTAAAGAAAGAAAAAAAGGAAGATTTTCAATACTTCATGGCATTATTCTCTACAAAAGCGGAAATAGAATTAGATGTCAATGACCTTCCAATTGTCCAAGAATTCCTAGAAGTCTTTTTGGAAGATGTGTTAGAATTACCCCCTTAACGAGAAGTGGAGTTCTCTATAGATCTTCTTCTAGGATCAAACCCAATCTCCACTGCACCATATCGAATGTCACATAAAGAACTGGCGGAGGTCAAAAGTCAACTGGAAGAGCTATTGGATACGAAGTTCATTAGACAAAGTGTATCACCCTAGGGAGCGCTAGTGTTGCTAATAAAATAGGAGTATGCGACTATGCATCAATTATCGCCAACTGAATAAGATAACCAATAAAAAAAATACCTACTCCCTAGGATTGATGATCTCATAAACCAACTAAAGGGAGTAAAAGTCTTTTCCAAAACAGATCCACGGTTAGGATATCCCGAGATTAGGGTGGAGAAGGAAGACAATCCAAAAACTACTTTCTGCACACACTATGGACATTATGAGTATTTAGTCATGCCCTTTGGGTTGACTAATGCTCTTGTAGTATTCATGGACTACATGAATAGGATCTTTCACGAGTACCTAGATAAGTTTATGGTAATATTCATCGATGATATTCTGATATACTCGACAAGCCCTAAAGAACACGTGAAACATCAAAGAATTGTGTTGCAGATCCTAAAGGAGTGCCAATTATATGTAAAACTCTCAAAGTGTGAGGTTTGGTTAGAAGTAGTAAGTTTCTTAGGACATGTCATATCTAAGGAGGGAATTGTAGTAGATCCAGTCAAAGTGGAAGCAATGATGTAGTGAAGTCCTCCAACAATTATTACAGAGACAAGAAGTTTCCTAGGCCTAGCAGACTACTATAGAAAGTTCATTGAAGGATTTTCTAAACTAGCCTTAACTTTAACTAAGTTGACCAGAAAAGGTCAGGCCTTCATTTGGGATCAGACTTGTAATAATTATTTTCAAGAGCTTAAGACAAGGTTAACTACTGCACTTATTTTAACTTTGCCTGATCCTGAAAAGAAGTTTGATGTCTATTGTGATGCCTCATGCCAAGGATTGGGTTGTGTGCTAATACAAGAAGGAAGGGTAGTGACGTAAGCTTTAAGACAACTACGACCACATGAAAGAAATTACCCTACCAATGACTTAGAGTTAGCT
The DNA here is from genome assembly GCA_026544285.1 of Pachyrhizus erosus. Taxonomy (NCBI): domain Eukaryota; kingdom Viridiplantae; phylum Streptophyta; class Magnoliopsida; order Fabales; family Fabaceae; genus Pachyrhizus; species Pachyrhizus erosus. The sequence continues at coordinate 8,451 of JAMLFT010007694.1, read as the reverse complement.
ACTGTTGTCTTCACACTCAAAACTTGGAGACATTACCTCTATGGGGCTAAATTCGAAAATCTTCAACAAAATGGTCATAATCAAGGAGTGTCAATATACAAACAAAAGGTGCAAAAGAAACATAGTTTTTCAAAAAATGGATTTACAAAGCCCATATACAAAATAATGACCTAGCCTACTTATAAACAATAACTTAGTCAGAGCAGTAAAGGTGTAACACTTCTTTTTATTTACTTTATTAATTAAGAAATTATAATCAGATAACTTTAGCGCAAGTAAAACTTTAAGAAAAATTTATCTCAGTAGGGGAATTACAGTTTGACAATAATATATCAACTCACATAACTTCGCTCTGAGCTCTTACAATTTAATTAAACAAGATAAATAAAGTCATAGGTAAACTTATTATTACATTGTTATAATATTTTGGATAACCAAACAAAATATCTACTTAATCATTCTCTAGTACTAATTTGATTTATCTTGATCTTTCAAAGGAATCTTCTTCTATAGAATCTTTTCTCCTATTGGCTTGTACTAACCCCATGGAGGACTGTGGGGGTTAAGGAGTCTGAGGTTATCTTCGCATGGCTGAAACACCAGTAAATCTAGGTGACAGAGTTTGAGATAATACCACTGGTAAGTCCACATGATGCAATTGTCAGGGGACTACGATATTAGCAGGTCTGAAAGCAAATCAAACATATCCCACGAATGTGTCATCTCCTTAGACTCTATCATAGGTCCATTTTCCTTCCAAGGGTATTACGGTCAAATGGAATAATGGTTGAAAATCATCTGTCATCTGTGTCTGAAAAGATAGGGGGTGTAGGAGTGAGTCATCTAATCTTAGGCAAACACATACTTATATGGTGGGTTATCTATCTAACGTAGATTTTCATATCTCAGTTCGTGCCTACTCAATAATTCCACTCGTTTTAGGACCCTTTGTGGCCTCCAATACTACTAATTTTGGGAGGGCTTACAAGAGCATATCATTAATAATCTAATTTTCAATCTTTTGTTGACAATCAAAAGCACATATTCTGCCTGGTACTCAGTCCAGGATACTCTTCATCAAATCTTGGTAATGCTCCGCTTTGTTTGGGACGTCAAGTCGGTTATGTGACACCCTCTTCACTTTGAGCAGCTCACAACTTGGCACCTTATCTACCCCCAAGATCTCACCAGAGTCTACGTACATTCCTTAGATACCTTCTGTGGTCAACCATTGCATTCTCCATTCTTAATTCTCACTCGTTAAAGTTTTCAATTTTATTTATGTTCCTTATTCCATTTGTCATCTCCACTATTCATTTTATTTAGTACTGATGACAAGTTTAGATACCCATGAATAATTTCCATCTTTATATCATAGTCATTCTAGACTGTGTCACTATTGTCTAATCATTTCTCAATTCACCATCTATCTTAGGGTTATTTCAAAAGTTAATGTCTCAAATGGACAGTCATAAGAAATATTTACCTTTCACTAATAGTGGAGGTATGAGGTCACATTTACATTATCAATCTAACACATTTAAACACATAACCAATGATTACAACAATCAACAATATACATTATATCCAAACAAGATAGGGGTAAAATGGTCATTTTTCACCTTTTCTTCCATAATTTATTTTTTATCTTTATATTTATGTGAAAGAAGTAAGTATAGAAGGTTTTGAATCTCTATTAGTTTTAGTTTGGAAAATTTTACTAAAAAGAAGTAATTTCAGAAATTTTCTTAAGAAGGGTATTTTGGTCCTTTAGCAAAAATTTGTTCTTTTAGGGATTTTTCCTTCACATTTCCATTCATAATTTGTTATATAGGTTCCTAGTATATTAAACAATTTTCCCCTTAATTTTAGGAGGTCTAACTAGTGATAAAAATTTATTTTACAATCTAGGGGCATTTGGTCATTTTATAAACTTTTGTCCCTTTAAGGACTTTTCCTTCCCATTTTTAGCTCAAAATTTTTCATGACAGTTCCTAACAATGCTAAAAAGGGTTTAGACTATTTTTCCTGAATTTGGAATGACTAAAAATGGTAAAATTTTATTTTTATGACCTAAGGACACTTTGGTAATTTTATTTTTTTTTTGGAAAATTGCTTTAATATTTATACACAGAATGAGGGCTATCTTCTTGTTTCAAAACTTGGATGAATAAAATTTTCAGAGAAAATTACAAATAATAGAATAGGGGTATTTTAGTAATTTTTTATCTCAAGGGCAAAATGGTCGTTTGATCATTCATCATCTTCAACCTCTGAACCAGAGGCTCAATTTGGTTCAAAATTGATTTGAATTTCTCCCATTCTTGTTCCTTTACATTCATAGGTTTATTGTTTACCCATTTGAACTTATGGGATTCAATTCGTTCATTGGAAACATAATCTTTCTCTGAAAAATTTCAGAAGTTTGAAACAGAACAATGACCCCCTTGTTCTGGTTCGATTCTCACATTTCTTACACTATTCTGAGTAGTTTTCTGCCTAGAATCACTAACGCAACATCTATAAAGGGTATCAAATAACAAATTTCATCAAAATTTGTATACAAACATCAAAATTTCATCATTATCTTGTCTTTTATATTGAGATTTTGAAATATTTCACAAAATTTCTAAAAATTGAAGTTACGCATTATTCTCTCGTCACATAGTTTCTGTAAATTCACTTGTTCTTGTCCGTTTCAAATCCGATTTTTATGAAACTTGCTCCTATGTTCAAATAATTAAATTTGCTAACCAAAAGTTAGAATCCTTTGTAAAAAAATCATTCTCAATTATTGCAATTAAATGAAACTTTTTCTCATATTCTCATAATTTAATTTTCTATTAAAATAGCCAATTTTCTTGTTCAAATTTGTGCTGAATCAACACAGTTAATTTTTTTTTTCAAATTCCACCTCAAAATAAAACATTCGGTTTATCTTAAAAACGTCCATTCTTCTTTATTTTAAATTCGATTTGAGCAAATTTTTTTCTCACATTCTTGTAATTTAATTTTTCAACCCAACAACCAATTTTTCACTTAAATTCTTTCTAATCATTGCAATTAAAATTTTCAATTTTCAGCTTTTCAAAATGTTTAATTTTTCTTAAAAATGACTATTCTTCTTCATTTTAAATTTGATTTGAGTAAAACTTTTTTTCTACATCTTTATAATTAAATTTCCTAACTAAATAACTAGGTTTCATGTTCAAATTCCTTGTCAGTCAATATAGTTTAAAATTTTCCTTCTCAAGTTGACTAGTTTTCAAATAAATGATATTTCTCACTTTAAAAAAATATCAAAACTCCTTTTCTTTTATTCATTTTTCTTATCTCTCAATGTTTCTTGATGTTAAAAATTAAATTTTCACATGACCAATCCAATCGCAACATTTTATTTAAAAAATTTAAACTTGTAACAGATTTCCATTTTTTTGTAAAAACACTACCAAAAACATTTTTATATCTTTTTATTTCTTACTCCAAAACTTGTGAAATTTTTCTCAATCATTCTTCACATATTATAGGTCTTTTTTCAAGCATTTTTGGTTCAATTTAAGCATTGTCCAATACTAGGTAATTTTTTGAAATTCTAGATGTGTTTCAAAATTTTTTCCAACTAGTTATTTCCTTGTCCTTCCCACGTGTTTTGGTTGTCTTAAAGCCTTAAAAGTACAATCTATTATCTTCCTTTCAAGTCCAAAAATTTGTCCAACACTTCACACCAAGTTAAACGCGCTTATACATCAATATCTTTGTTTTTTCGTCACAAAATAGAAAAGGTTCCAGCCATTTTACAAAACCATTCAACCATATTTAAAACTACCAAACAAGAATTTTCCAACCATAAATTTATCATAAATTATGCACATGTTTTTCATACAAGCACAAGCATTTATAGCATGAAATAAAATTGCAGAAAGTGGAAAAATGCAATTAGCAAACACATTGCTTCTAGTTGCCATAGAAATTCATTTTTGAACATTTAAAAGTAGCCAGCAAGGAGTCAATTTAAGGGTCTCTTTCCTCTCACAAAACAAGTAGAAAAATGACTAGAATAAGTTAGAAAAACTTCTCCTTACCTAATTGGAGTCTCACAGATTTTTCAACACAAGCACCTAAACAAAAATGGCTTCTTCCAACAACAACCTTTTTTCTTCCAGCAACTGCTACATGAACGATGGATGCTTTAGAGGTTCAAAAATCACAAGATAAGAGGTAGAAGAAGGGGTATGAAGGTTGAGAAGTGAGTGTGGGAGCCAAATACAATAGAAATTTCTACTGCACTATGGAAAGGAGGCTGGCGGTGTCAAAATGATGAACGTGAGAGCAGCAACAAAATGGATCCTTTTATAGGACCCACATTAGATTTGGGGTGTCCTAATCTTTTCGTTTAAGACCCTAATCAAGTCCGTAAGTGAGTCAGCCACTCTAAGCAATTTAATTAGTTTTGATTCTAATCTAATTTGGTTTCCAAATCACTAATATGGTGCATCAATTTTAATTAAACCTAGCTTAAGTTAACCTAATTTTTTTGAGCATCAAATATTTACAGAAATGCCATTAATGAGTTGATGAGAGCCAATTTCAGCATTTTTTTTACCCATTTTTCAGGATTTTTGATTATTTTTTTCTCTTTTTCTTTCTTTTAATTTTTTCTACTATTTTATGAACCTTGTTCATCATTAAATCACTTAAAATATTATTTTATTTGATAATATTTTATTTATTTTAATTTTGATTAATTATTATTTCTTAGATAATTATTCAATAGAAATATTAATTATTTCAATTTATTTAAACTTTCTATTTTTTAAAATTGAGGATGTTACATGTTACACTCTTATCTAAAAACTTAATATTTTTTTATCTAAATAAATTTAAATTTTGTTTTGCCTAATCTATTTAGATTAAATTATATGGGGGAAAGTAAAACTTGTTGTTGCATATATGTTTTAATTTTCTTCATAAAATTTAAAATTATATTCTTAAAAATTTCTACATATATTGTTTTTTCTTTTTTATTTATTATCTTCTTACTTATCTAATTTATTGAAAACTTTCTTTTATTCAAGTAAAAAATTGAAATTTCATACCAATGTTTTGACACAAAATCAAATTAATATCTCAATTTTTAAAAAGAAACATACCTTTTTATAAGAAAAAACCTACAACATGAATTGCTTCAAAAAAGATCAAGGACATCCCAATTTTGTTGAAACCCTCTTGCCTAATTATCCTCAGCGATCATACCGCAATATGATTAAATAAAGAAAAAGAAATTCAACATGAAAACATGGGGGAACTATACCAAAACCCATGCAAAACAATCAACAAAAGCGATAAGAAGGCATCCCACAACAATTGCGAGAAACAAAAACTAATGAACTGTGAAAGGGACTCCCACCAAGTAATGTCTAACTGATGTTCTACACCATAATCAGCCAGGTTATCAACACAATGATTATTACCCTACTGGTAAATGTGAGAATACTGAAAATGCATCTAAGAACACAACTTTAGACAACGATTCCACCTGCTTCTATAATTCCAAGGAACCAAATTCACATTAGCAAAAAGCTGCCATAACAAGTTGTGAATCACATTCCAACCAAAGTCTATTCCATCCTACCAAATGCACATGCTTCACAGCTACCATTACAGCATACTACGCATAAAAAGCAGTTGAAATCCCAACGTAAACTGAGAAACAACCACGAAATGCACCAAAACTATCCCTAAAAATTCCTCCCCTCGTACCATGACCAGGATAGCCTCTACAAGCTCCATCTGTATTACATTTAATAAATCCATAGGCTGGAGGATACCAATTCACTTACTTGATCATAGATTGCTTTGGAGGCTTAGCTGCTACCATAAAACGTTACAAAATATAGAATTCTGAATGGAGTTAGATGCAACAACTTTGGAACAAAAACCAGTAAGAGACAGCAGAAATAACAATAGAAATAGCTTGTTGCAAAGGAATTCTGAAATTCTTAAACCGCAAATTGTTTCTACATAATCAGATTACCCATATAATGTGTATAATTGCTGAAACCATGACATCTTCACCTGAGCACTACGTATATCTTTCAAAGAATTCAAGGTTGACAAGCAATTAGTCAGGTCGAGTCTGATATGAACGACTGACTGTAACCAAGCCTAAAGATCACTAGCAAATCTTCACCGAAAGAATAAATGATTCATAGCTTCATCTGGCGCACCATAGATACTACAGACACCACAACACGACCTCTTGATCGAAAACACTCATCAGTTGTCATTCTTTGATGTAATAACCTCTAAAAAACAAAGCTACGGGAAGGAGGGATAACACTATTCCAAATGAATTTGTACCATGGACACAGTTGGCTAGGAGAAGAAAAGAAAGAACATGCAACCTTAAAAGTTATAGGACCATCCAAGGAGGGGCGCCAGGAAGCTTGATCATCCTCAAACTCATTATCCATAGGTATTGATAACTGTAACAACAAGCTCTGCATCTGAGGCAATTTCTGCAAAATAATGTTATTGTTCTTGAATATTCAAAAAATCAACTAAAGATGAGCCAAAGCTCCAATTATTTGTCCAAAACTTAACCTTTCTACCAGAATTATTGACCCAACATGTATTATCCTTCACATGTAGCCAGTTAATCTTCACAGAAGACCAAATAGAAGCTTTATAACTTAGCATTGGCTTGCCCTGCTTCAAGAATCGAGCTCTCATAAAAATAGCCCAATCTAAATCTGAATGCACAAAATCCCACATAAGCTTTAGCATAGAAGCACCGATCAACAATTTCAATGACTTCAAACCTAAACGGCTTTCAGAGAGAGGCTTGCAAACTTTACTCCAAGCTACGGTGACCAGTTTGAAAGTGTTAATGTCTCCATTTCATAAAAAAAAATTCCTTAACCGTCGCTCTATTGTGTTATGAAGAGCAGATGGCCAAGCATACACATGAAAACTATATAAGACGATGCCTGAAATAACTAAATCAATTGTGCTCTCCCCACAAAAGAAAGCATGGAGCCCTTCCAAGACATAAGCTTCGCCTTTATTTTATCTGCAATTGGAAGAAGATATCTAGATCCGGGCTTGCCTACAAAAATAGGAACACCAAGGTAAGTAAAGGGCAAAGAACCAGCTCCAAATCCCAAACACTGGCGAATCCCAACAAGTTTCTCCCTTAAAATAGATCCAGAATAAAATTTACACTTATCCAGACTAATAAGCTGCCCCGAGGCTTCACCATAAAATTTAAGCAGAAGCTTCAAACTGGATATTCTTTATGGTGCCCCTGCAAAACACCATAATATCATCAGCATACAAAGCATGAGAAGGGTTAAACAACCTCTGGGACCTGCCATAGGCAATAAATGATGATTTTCCACCGGATAAGTGATGCTCCCACTAAGAACATCTTCAGCCAAACAAAATAAGAGAGGAGATAAAGAATCACCTTGAGGAACTCTTCTCTTCCAAAAGAAAGCTTAGGTGAATGTAAGATAACTTTAATCCAAATACAGAAAATTGAATTAAAACCAAAAGCCTCAAGGACATCCAAAAAAATTTCCAATCTGAAGTCTCAAGCTTTTTTTATATCAAACTTGATGGCTAAATTACCACCAAACACTTTCCTATTCAACATATTTATAGCCTCTGAAGTAATACAAATGTAATCTGATATCTGCCTTCCTTTTATAAATCCCTTTTGTTGATTAGAAATAACCTTGGGAGCAATAACAGACAACCTATCTGCCAAAACTTTTGTTATGATATCAAACTGAAAATTTGCCAAAGCAATTAGGGAATTTAGGAATGCAGTAACTAAGTTAGAATTCAAACCTGGAAAAATCCAACTTTGCAAGAAAAACTGCAAAACTGAGTTGAAAACATCCTTGCCAATAATATCGCAAAAAGCATGGTAGAAACTTCCCCCAAAACCATTAGGACCAGGGGCACTAGAACTATCTAAGGCAAAAACAACATCTTTAACCACATCAAAAGAAAAAAGACTAGTGAGCATTGCATTATCCTTAGCAGAAACAAGAGGGAATAATAGTCTGAATCCAGTCATTTGGAATACACGAATTATCTTAAGCTTATAAAGAAGAATAAAACTGTAGAACATGCTGGCTTATATCCTCAGGAGTATCCAAAATCTCCTCCCCCGTTCAAAGAGTAGTAAACTCAATTAATATTTTATTAGTTTTTACCTTATTAATTTATATTTAGTTATATATAAAAAATAAGTTTAAAAATATATATGAACTACATGACCAAATGAGACACGTCAATTTAGTCCTTAAAAATAAATAAAAAATAATATAAAAATTCTTAAAAATCCATATACTATCACTTTAGTTCTTAAATTTAATTACTTATTATTATCTTAATTAATCTTTAAAAGTATGTTAATATTATCACTTAAGTCCTAAATTT